>WNWK01031511.1:0-22652 GCA_009830355.1 Cherax destructor
AGGCTCCACCCCTCCCTGGGTCATCAAGGCTCCACCCCCTCCCTGGGTCATCAAGGCGCCATTCCCTGCCTGGATCATCAAGGCTCCCCCTCCTGGTCTCAGGCTCCTCCCTGCCTGGGTCATCAAGGCTCCACCCCCTCCCTGGGTCATCAAGGCTCCACTCCCTGCCTGGGTCATCAAGGCTCCACTCCCTGCCTGGGTCATCAAGGCTCCACTCCCTGCCTGGGTCATCAAGGCTCCACTCCCTGCCTGGGTCATCAAGGCTCCACTCCCTGCCTGGGTCATCAAGGCTCCACTCCCTTCCTGGGTCATCAAGGCTCCACTCCCTGCCTGGGTCATCAAGGCTCCACTCCCTGCCTGGGTCATCAAGGCTCCACTCCCTGCCTGGGTCATCAAGGCTCCACTCCCTGCCTGGGTCAAGGCTCCACCTATCCTGTGCACCCCCATAGCTCTACCCACTCCTCTGGACCACTAAGGCTCCACAACCTCCTCTGGGCCACCAATGCTCCACCCTCTCCTCTGCACCACCATAGCTCTACCCATAATGTGGACCACCATGGCTCCACCCATCCTCTAGACCATCAAGGCTCCAACTTCGCCTCTGGAAAACCATGGAAAAACTCGCCGTATGGACCACCCCCTCCTCTGGACCCCCATGGTTCCACCCCTCCTCTGGACCCCCATGGTTCCACCCCCTCCTCTGGACCACCATGGCTCAACCCCTCCTCTGAACCACCAAGGCTCTACCCCCTCCTCTGGTCACCAAGGCTCCACCCCCTCTGGACCACCAAGGTTCCACCCCATCCCCTGGACCACCATGGCTCCACCCCTAATCTGGTCCAAGGCTCCACCCTCTCCCCTGGACCACCTTGGCTCCACCCCTCCTCTGGACCACCATGACTCCACCCCTCTTCTGGACCACCAAGGCTCCACACCTCTGGATCACCAAGACTCCACCTTCTTCTCTGAATCACCAAGGCTCCACCCTTCCTTTGGACCACCATGGTTCCACCCCCTTCTCTTGACCACTATGGCCCACCCCCTCCTCCTGATCTCTATGCCTCTACCCCTCCTCTTGACCACCATTGTTCCACCCCCTCTGGACCACCATTGTTCCACCCTCCCCTCTGGACCACTATGGCTCCACAACCTCCTCTGGGCCACCAATGCTCCACCCTCTCTTCTGCACCACCATAGCTCTACCCCTAATGTGGACCACCATGGCTCCACCCCTCCTCTGGACCACCAAGGCTCCACTCCCTCCTCTAGACCATCAAGGCTCCAACTTCGCCTCTGGAAAACCATGGCTAAACTCGCCCTATGGACCACCCCCTCCTCTGGACCCCCATGGTTCAACCCCTCCTCTGGACCCCCATGGCTCCACCCCTCTTCTGGACCACCAAGGCTCCACCCCTCTTCTGGACCACCAAGGCTTCACCCCATTCTGTACCTCCATGGCTCCACCCCTTCTCTGAACAAAGGCTTAACCCCTCCTTTGGACCACCAAGGCTCCATCTCCGGACCACGAAGGCTCCACTCCCTCCTCTGGATCACTAAGGCTCCACCCCTCTTCTGGATAACCAATGTTCCACCCACTCCTCTGGACCACCGAGGCTCCTCCCCCTCCTCTGGACCACCATAGCTCTACCCCCTCCTCTGACCCACCGAGGCTCCACCCCGTCCTCTGGACCACCGAGGCTCCACCCCTCCTCTAGACCACCATGGCTCCACCCCTCCTCTGGACCACCATGGCTCCACCCTTCTGGACCATCAAAGCTCCACCCCTCCTCTGGACCACCAAGACTCCATCTCCTTGTCTGGACCACCAAGGCTCCACCCCTTCCTCTGGACCACCAAGGCTCCAACCCCTCCTCTGGACCACGAAGGCTCCACCCCCTCCTCTGGACCACCTTGGATTCTCCCCTCTTCTGGACCACCATGGCTCTACCTCTTCCTCTGGACCAACAAGACTCCACCCTTTCTTCTGGACCTCCAAGGGTCCACCCCATCCACTGGACACCATGGCTCCGCCCCCTCCTCTGGTCCAAGGATCCACCCCCTTTTTTGGACCATCATGGTTCCACCCCTGCTCTGAACCAGCATGGCTCCACCCCCTCTTCTGGACCACCTAGGCTCCACCCCTCCTCTGGACCACGAAGACTCGACCCCCTCCTCTGGACCATCATGGCTCCACTCCCTCCTCTGGACCACCGAGGCTCCACCCCTTCTTCTTGACCACCGAGGCTCCACCTCGTCCTCTGGACCACCGAGGCTCCACCCCCTCCTGTGGACCACCGACGTTCCACCCCCTCCTCTGGACCACCGAGGCTCCACCCCTTCTTCTTGACCACCGAGGCTCCACCTCGTCCTCTGGACCACCGAGGCTCCACCCCCTCCTGTGGACCACCGAGGTTCCACCCCCTCCTCTGGACCACCGAGGCTCCAGCCCTTCTTCTTGACCACCGAGGCTCCACCTCGTCCTCTGGACCACCGAGGCTCCACCTCGTCCTCTGGACCACCTAGGCTCCACCCCCTCCTCTGGACCACCGAGGCTCCACCTCGTCTGAACCACCAGAGCAACACCTAGTAGCCAGTAAGCGTCTGGAGCACTCAGTGTGAGGACTCACTCTCTCTCTCACTCCCACACACCTTCACTTACCCATCATTCATTTGTTCTTCAGACCTACAGTGTTCTTCTCTCGCTACAGGTATCACGTCGACTCTAGAACAACAGGCAATAACACCACACAAGGTCGGTTATAATCATACATTTATTTAATTTTTTACTTTCAAATCTGTTTTCTTTTAGTCCCCTGTCCGTGCTTATGTACTTGCTGGCAGGTAAATTAGTAGGCATCATCATTTCTCTAATACCACGTCGGTGATTTTAAGATTGAGAATGTGGTTACCTTTACCAGCAGTTAAATATTATTTTTGTAATTTCGTTGCCGCTGTAAAATATTTGGTAATCTAAGTTAACATTAGCAGGTCATCGTGTTCAGAGTAATGTATATTCTCATCCGCTGTTGGAATGTTAATATTTCAACTTAACATCGTTACTTAGCAGAAAACCCTGGAGGCTGCTCTGAAACCCTTCCCATATTGGTGTTTGCGGAGGAAACGTTTCGCCACACAGTGGCTTCATCAGTCCATACAAAGAAGAATGGTGAAGATCAGAAGGAGTTGGAGGTAATCAGTCCCTTCAAGATTGATGGACTGAATCTATTTCATTAACTTGTCGGTTCTCTGAACCATTTATCTACATCAGTGTGAAATTGTAAATGGTCCAAGTCTGAGCGAAACGTCGTGGTCAGCTCGTCTCTGCCATGTGGGGTTGTGTGTGTATTGTGCCAGCCACGGTGTTGTGCATTTATTGTTTTTCATCATGTTTGTGTACGTTTCCCATTTCAAAATTTCAGTACACTGTAGCATTTAATTATTTTTTCAAAAAGTTAAGTAAAGAATTAGACTCAGGTGCAACGCCTGGGCAGCTTCACTTGACGATGTTTCGCCCACCACTGTTTTTCCAGTTCAATACAGAGATGATATGTGAAGACAGTAGAAAATGAAGTGACCAGTCTGAATGAATGAAGTGACCAGTCTGAATGAATGAAGTGACCAGTCTGAATGAATGAAGTGACCAGTCTGAATGGATGAAGTGACCAGTCTGAATGGATGAAGTGACCACTCTGAATGAATGAAGTGACCACTCTGAATGATGAAGTGACCAGTCTGAATGAATGAAGTGACCAGTCTGAATGAATGAAGTGACCAGTCTGAATGAATGAAGTGACAGTCTGAATGAATGATAGCGAATAAACAGCTAATGAAGTGACCACGAAGAAAAGTGACCAGTCTGAAAAGTGACAGTCTGAATGATAATCAGTCTGAATAAGACCATTAATAATGACCATCTAATAATAAGACCATCTGAATAAAGTGAAGTCTGAATGAGACCATCTGAATGAAGAATGAAGTCTGAATGGATGAAGGACAGTCTGAATGAGTGACCAGTCTGAATGATGAAGTGACAGTCTGAATGAATGAAGTGACCAGTCTGAATGATGAAGTGACAGTCTGAATGAAGTGACCAGTCTGAATGATGAAGTGACAGTCTGAATGAAGTGACCAGTCTGAATGGATGAAGTGACCATCTGAATGAATGAGTGACCAGTCTGAATGAGAAGTGACCAGTCTGAATGATGAAGTGACCAGTCTGAATGATGAAGTGACATCTGAATGAAAGTGACATCTGAATGAATGACCAGTCTGAATGAATGAAGTGACCAGTCTGAATGAAAGTGACCAGTCTGAATGAATGAAGTGACAGTCTGAATGAATGAAGTGACAGTCTGAATGAATGAAGTGACCAGTCTGAATGATGAAGTACAGTCTGAATGAATGAAGTGACCATCTGAATGATGAAGTACCAGTCTGAATGAATGAAGTGACCATCTGAATGATGAAGTGACAGTCTGAATGAATGAAGTGACAGTCTGAATGAATAAGTGACCAGTCTGAAGAAGACCAGTCTGAATGAATGAAGTGACCAAAGTCTGAATGAATGAAGTGACCAGTCTGAATGAATGAAGGACCAGTCTGAATGAATGAAGTGACATCTGAATGATGATGACCAGTCTGAATGAATAAGTGACCATCTGAATGAATAAGTGACCATCTGAATGAATGAGTACATCTGAATGAAGGACAGTCTGAATGATGAAGTGACCAGTCTGAATGAATGAGTGACCAGTCTGATGAATGAGTGACCAGTCTGAATGAATAAGTGACCAGTCTGAATGAATGAAGTGACCAGTCTGAATGAATGAAGTGACCAGTCTGAATGAATGAAGTGACAGTCTGAATGATAAGTGACCAGTCTGAATGAATAAGTGACCAGTCTGAAATGAAGTGACCATCTGAATGAATGAAGTGACCAGTCTGAATGATGAGGACCAGTCTGAATGAATGAAGTGACCAGTCTGAATGATGAAGTGACCAGTCTGAATGATAAGTGACCAGTCTGAATGAATGAAGTGACCATCTGAATGAAGTGACCAGTCTGAATGAATGAAGTGACCATCTGAATGGATAGTGACCAGTCTGAATGATGAAGTGACCAGTCTGAATGATGAAGTGACAGTCTAATGATGAAGTGACCAGTCTGAATGAATGAAGTGATCCAGTCTGAATGAATAAGTGACCAGTCTGAATAGATAAGTAAGTACAGTCTGAATGAATGAAGTGACCAGTCTGAATGAAGTGACCAGTCTGAATGAATGAAGTGACCAGTCTGAATGAATGAAGTGACCAGTCTGAATGAATGAAGTGACCAGTCTGAATGAATGAAGTGACCAGTCTGAATGGATGAAGTGACCAGTCTGAATGAATGAAGTGACCAGTCTGAATGAATGAAGTGACCAGTCTGAATGAATGAAGTGACCAGTCTGAATGAATGAAGTGACCAGTCTGAATGAATGAAGTGACCAGTCTGAATGAATGAAGTGACCAGTCTGAATGAATGAAGTGATCAGTCTGAATGAATGAAGTGACCAATCTGAATGGATAAAGTGACCAGTCTGAATGAATGAAGTGACCAGTCTGAATGGATGAAGTGACTATAGTCTGAATGGATGAAGTGACCAGTCTGAATGAAGTGACCAGTCTGAATGAAGTGACCAGTCTGAATGAATGAAGTGACCAGTCTGAATGAATGAAGTGACCAGTCTGAATGAAGTGATCAGTCTGAATGAATGAAGTGACCAATCTGAATGGATAAAGTGACCAGTCTGAATGAATGAAGTGACCAGTCTGAATGGATGAAGTGACTATAGTCTGAATGGATGAAGTGACCAGTCTGAATGGATGAAGTGACTATAGTCTGAATGGATGAAGTGACCAGTCTGAATGAATGAAGTGACCAGTCTGAATGAAGTGACCAGTCTGAATGAATGAAGTGACCAGTCTGAATGAATGAAGTGACCAGTCTGAATGAATGAAGTGACCAGTCTGAATGAATGAAGTGATCAGTCTGAATGAATGAAGTGACCAGTCTGAATGGATGAAGTGACCAGTCTGAATGGATGAAGTGACCAGTCTGAATGAATGAAGTGACCAGTCTGAATGTATAAAGTGACCAGTCTGAATGGATGAAGTGACCAGTCTGAATGGATGAAGTGACCAGTCTGAATGGATGAAGTGACCAGTCTGAATGGATGAAGTGACCAGTCTGAATGGATGAAGTGACCAGTCTGAATGGATGAAGTGACCAGTCTGAATGGATGAAGTGACCAGTCTGAATGGATGAAGTGACCAGTCTGAATGGATGAAGTGACCAGTCTGAATGGATGAAGTGACCAGTCTGAATGGATGAAGTGACCAGTCTGAATGGATGAAGTGACCAGTCTGAATGGATGAAGTGACCAGTCTGAATGGATGAAGTGACCAGTCTGAATGGATGAAGTGACCAGTCTGAATGGATGAAGTGACCAGTCTGAATGGATGAAGTGACCAGTCTGAATGGATGAAGTGACCAGTCTGAATGGATGAAGTGACCAGTCTGAATGGATGAAGTGACCAGTCTGCAGAATTATATACAGAAGACTGAAAAAGGAGGTAATTTAAGTATATGTGTTTTTCTGGCATCTTGTAAGAACTGATAATAGAACAGAGTGCAACAAAACTTTTCACTGTAGATTAACATCAGCACTGAAGATCTGAAACCAAGCTGCAGAGACATTCACAAGTTATCACATGGAAAATATTATTCCAATTTCAGTGTAACAGGCAAACTGGCACCTACTCAGCCCAAAACCAATTCGAACCTTCCACTAAAATACACCAGCTTTGAAAGTTTCAAGTCTATCAGAAGAGGCATTCTCTAGTTTTTGGCACAAACTATTTTCCCCAAATGCACCAGAATTTTCAGTATATAGTCGCTCAGAAGTTACATTGTCACGGTTTCGACGTAGAAGGTTTGAATCCAGTTACATGAGGCATTCACAGATTATTGCATTCTGTAATATTGAGACCAGAACTGAGCTGCAAAATCTAAATGTCGCCTTAATAATGATGTATAGAGCTGTAGAATAACCTTTGGTCTTCTGTTGCTTAATCTTCTTGGTACAAATCTAAGTAGTCTGTTAAAGGGCGGCCCGTGGCTCGGATAGAAATGCACTCGTCTCACAGAGTGTACGTGGTTCGATTCCTGGCATGGGTGGAAACGTTGGGCATTGTTTCCTTACACTTGTTGTCCCTGTTCACTTAGCAGTAAACACCTGGTTGTTAGTCGACTGTTGTGGGTGGCATCCTGGGGGTGGTAGTATACCATAGAACTGGGCCTTGAAATTAGCCTGTAAGATTGATTTGTGTAACAAAAAAAAATATTCACGCTTAGGCACTGCTGTCTTTGTTTCTGACTTCGGCTTAACATGATTCCCAAGACCTTTTCACATTATGTAAGATCAAGCTTCACATTATGTAAGATCAAGCTTCACATTATGTAAGATCAAGCTTCACATTATGTAAGATCAAGCTTCACATTATGTAAGATCAAGCTTCACATTATGTAAGATCAAGCTTCACATTATGTAAGATCAAGCTTCACATTATGTAAGATCAAGCTTCACATTATGTAAGATCAAGCTTCACAGTATGTAAGATCAAGCTTCACAGTATGTAAGATCAAGCTTCACATTATGTAAGATCAAGCTTCACATTATGTAAGATCAAGCTTCACATTATGTAAGATCAAGCTTCACATTATGTAAGATCAAGCTTCACATTATGTAAGATCAAGCTTCACATTATGTAAGATCAAGCTTCACATTATGTAAGTTCAAGCTTCACATTATGTAAGATCAAGCTTCACATTATGTAAGATCAAGCTTCACATTATGTAAGTTCAAGTTTCACATTATGTAAGATCAAGCTTCACATCACCAAGTTGATAAACTTGAGACATTTTTATTCTCAAGGATTAAGACTTTGCACAATGTACTGTATCTGTACAATGGTATCATACGAATTCATTATTTAGTCTATTCTCGTGTCGTTAGAGCATTTACTAATATCATCTTTTTTTATTCCCTCGTCAAGGTCATTAATGCATAAAGGTTGACGAAGTTACATACAATAAATTAAGTAAATGAATGAAGGAACATTGTGAATGGAATACAGAGAATGAGGAAAACAACATTGAAAGGCGGGACGAGGTCAGGTGTAGAGTGAAGTCATAACCCAGAGAGAGGTCAGGAATTAAGGTCACCTGATCGCCTTGTCTGATGGGGTAATATTAATTTAGCCAAGATCCTGGACAAGCTAAACTACCAGTGTTCTGGACGACTCTACTAGACGTGGCAATCAGCAATGACTCCATATGCTTAAGCCTTTGTAAATAATTATACTTTGTGACCAGTCTGGCATCATCCCACTTAACGAGTGTCCACGGAAATATCGGGAAATGACGCAGGCATTGTTAAGGTTATTCCACCTACATGCATAATTATACTCTTTCACATGTTGCTCAAGGTTCCTCGACGTTTCACCTATATAAACTTTCTCCCATCCGCCACACAGAATGATAAACACCAGCGTTGGTCTCGTTGAGTTTAGTGGATGTCTCCCTCACACGACCCGTGATGGCAGCGTATGTCTCCCTCACACGACCCTTGATGGCAGCGTATGTCTCCCTCACACGACCCGTGATGGCAGCGTATGTCTCCCTCACACGACCCTTGATGGCAGCGTATGTCTCCCTCACACGACCCGTGATGGCAGCGTATGTCTCCCTCACACGACCCGTGATGGCAGCGTATGTCTCCCTCACACGACCCGTGATGGCAGCGTATGTCTCCCTCACACGACCCGTGATGGCAGCGTATGTCTCCCTCACACGACCCTTGATGACAGCGTATGTCTCCCTCACACGACCCGTGATGGCAGCGTATGTCTCCCTCACACGACCCTTGATGACAGCGTATGTCTCCCTCACACGACCCTTGATGGCAGCGTATAAAGTAACTTTCACTTTATACTCTGAGAGTTGGCCAGAGGTGTTGCTAGCAACACTGTTACAAGGAAGTACGATGTATCTCTCACCTGAATGATTGTTTCTTGTTGTGTTAATGGATGCTTAAAGTTCACCGACAGTCGTTATTGCAATGATTCACGAAATCGTAATGACACGATTGCAAACAAACCATACCACGGGTGGGGTTCGAACCCGCGGCCACAGAGTCTCAAAACTCCAGACCGTCGCGTAAGCCACTGGGCCAGCTAGCTTCAATAAGATTCATCCAACTAGGTATATTTCTACACCATAGGAAGGTTAGCATAGGCACCACTGTGTCCACAAATGCAAGTTTTTACAGACGAATCTTATTGAAGCTAGATGGCCCAGTGCCTTACACGACGGTCTGGAGTTTTGAGACTCTGTGGCCGCGGGTTCGAACCCCACCCGTGGTATGGTTTGTTATTGCAATGATTGGGGAAATAAAGCTGGGTGAACACCTGACAAACATAAAAATACAGTGGACCCCCGGTTTTCGTGATTTTTTTCGTTCCAGAATGCTGTTCAAGTGCCATTACCAAACGAATTTATTCCCATAAGGAATAATGTAAAGTAGACTAGTCCTTTTAGACCCCCAAAAATACACTTACAAAAGCATTTAAAAAAATACACTTACATAAACGGACGCGTTTGGAGCAGGACGAACACCGGGAGTCCACTGTACTCCCTTTTGAGTAACTCAGGGCTGGAAAAACTATAAGTTCTCAGGTACTAGTACAATACTATGAGTATAAGAGAAAAAGTCAGTGAAACAAATGAACCTGGCAAGAATACATCCAAGAGGCGTCATAACACCCCAGGGCGGGGGTGGCAAGGTCACCCCAGGGCGAGGGTGGCAAGGTCACACCAGGACGGGGGTGGATAGGTCACACCAGGGCGGGGGTGGCAAGGTCACACCAGGACGGGGGTGGCAAGGTCACACCAGGACGGGGGTGGCAAGGTCACACCAGGACGGGGGTGGCAAGGTCACACCAGGACGGGGGTGGATAGGTCACACCAGGACGGGGGTGGATAGGTCACACCAGGGCGGGGGTGGCAAGGTCACACCAGGGCGGGGGTGGCAAGGTCACACCAGGACGGGGGTGGCAAGGTCACACCAGGACGGGGGTGGATAGGTCACACCAGGACGGGGGTGGATAGGTCACACCAGGACGGGGGTGGATAGGTCACACCAGGACGGGAGTGGCAAGGTCACACCAGGGCGAGGGTGGTAAGGACACACCAGGGCGGGGGTGGCAAGGTCACACCAGGGCGGGAGTGGCAAAGTCACACCAGGGCGGGGGTGGCAGGTCACACAGGGAGGGTGACAAGGTCACACCAGGGCGGGGTGGCAAGGTCACACCAGGACGGGGGTGGATAGGTCACACCAGACGGGGTGGATAGGTCCACCAGGACGGGGGTGGCAAGTCACACAGGGCGGTGGTAAGGCACACCAGGAGCGGGGGTGGCAAGGTCACACCAGGGCGGGAGTGGCAAAGTCACACCAGGGCGGGGGTGGCAAGGTCACACCAGGGCGGGGGTGACAAGGTCACACCAGGGCGGGGTGGCAAGGTCACACCAGGACGGGGGTGGATAGGTCACACCAGGGCGGGGGTGGCAAGGTCACACCAGGGCGGGAGGGCAAAGTCACACCAGGGCGGGGGTGGCAAGTCACACCAGGGCGGGTAGGCACACCAGGCAAGTGGCGTACCCAGGCGGGTGGCAGGTCACCAGGGCGGGTGGCAAGGTCACACCAGGCGGGGGTGGAAGGTCACACCAGGGCGGGGGTGGCAAGGTTATTAAAACTTTAAAATTATTTCAACATTGAATTAAAGATATTTATTAACAAGAAAATAATATATTTAATTCCTTGAAGTAAAATACTGCTGGGAATTTGCAGTCGCCAGAAAATGAAATGTAATTTGCAAACTGACTAACACTCAGACAATATAAGAAATCAGACAGTTTACAATATTTTCTTTCTTGTTATTTTTAAACGAAAAGTCATGGATGATGTCCTCAAAAGATAAGCTTACTTGTTAAATCGTATGTTAAATTTTATATGCAAAAGTTAATTGTTGATAATTAATGTGAGAAGTATATCAAATATGAGCTGGATTTAGGCATAAGCAAATGAAAAATAAATTCTGAAAATTTGAGAGGCCTTAAGCAAAAGCTTCTTATGCCTAAATTCGGCCCTGGATTTGTGATCAAGCGAAGCTCTTCTGTGTTGTCGAAACATTTACTAGCATCTCCTTGTTTACCAAAACGAGGTCAAGCAGTGTTTCCGCTGGTTGATTCTGTTACAAACTGATTCATAAAGCAGTTCTGAACGTCTTCGAAGAAGTCGTTTAAAGCTCTCAATTCCCATTCAAAGAATTCCAGTCAATTTAGCTAAAAAAAATTCCATAGAATTACTACATTGTGTCATGAAATCTTAACAATTTCATCTCAAGTTCGGGAGTCGGTATAACAGACCTAAAATTAGCTTTTCATGTCCTAGAAATTCTACCCAGATAGATTTTGTGTTGTTCCTTCAACCTTTATATCTTATGTTTATTCAACAATCTCAGTTTTCTCGGATATGTAGCCCAACCCTCTTCGTTATTTCTATCAACGTTGTCTTACTTAACCCCCTGAATGTGGCTTTCTGTAGGCACTGCCAGACTTTACAAATTAAACCTCCTCTCAGTCACTTAAAGTACATCGACATGTAACCAACCTAATCTCTTTTTTCTTGTTGCTAGCGCTAAGACTATCAATATAACAAAGCCTAAGTCCATGTTCGTTGCTTTTTCACAATTTCTGTTATTATCACCTGATGTTTCTGAATGGGTCGCATGTTCATCGTCTTGCTTGATATTAACTGACACTTTTATTTTACTTCCTTCATAACGGTTATTACTAAAATCCATAGTATCACATTCTTGATTATTTATTTTGCCTCAGTCTTTAGTAGCACAGTCCCTTCTTTTTACACAAACACCCGCACCTCTAACTATTTTTACTGTAAAGTTGATACACTGCAGCAACAGCCACCTTGACTGAACTAGCTAATGCTGCTACACCTGCCCTAGATAGAAGCCAGCCATCCCTGGTGTCCCTGAAGAACCTTTCACGAAGAATAAAATTCAGGATTAACTGTGGAAAAGGACACTTGTGTGTAGTTCAGAATATTTAATAAAGGAAACATTTTGCCACTCGTGGCAAAATGTTTCCTCCAATAAATTTCCTGAAATGTAAACAAGTATTCTTTTCCAAAATTCCAGATAACTCGCACTAAGGAGAGAAAACTTATGACAACGTTTTGGTCCGTCCTGAACCATTCCAAAACGTTACAATGCCAAACCAATCTCTCGTTTTTCTGTGTAACCAAAAAAACTGCAGACTTGCCTTATATTTCCTCAGCCCTCACTTTAACACAACCCCTTCCAAATGACGTCCATGGGTCAATACATGTTTTCATTTCTAAATAATGAATGCAACACCATGCATAAAAAATGCATTTATTCATTCTTAGAAATTTCTTATTTAATGTACGTTTAAGGCTTTTAACTCTGGAAATGTCATTGACTAACATAATATTTTCGATAAGTTAAATTTATAATAAGGACCTGTGTTGCACTGGCCTGCGGTCTCTCAGAGCAGAACCATCCTTGCAATGCATTATACATTACTCTTGCGCTATAACGATATATATCCGGAAATGATGTCCTAATATTAATTCTGAGGATATACACTATCACTTACGAAGTGATAACTCATAATCCTGAATGTAACACTGAAGTACAAGCCACGTGTCTGAATAATAACAATAAAACACACACACATACATACACACACACACTAATACTACAGACCAGTGTCACTGACGTGTATAGTACGCAGTCATGAAGAAGATTATCAGAAGGAGAGTGGTGGAGCACCTAGAACGGAACAAGCTTATAAACGACAACCAGCACCTTTTCAGGGAAGGAAAATCCTGTGTCACAAACCTACTGGAGTTTTATGACAAGGTAACAGAAGTAACACACGAGAGAGATGTGTGGGTAGATTGCATTTTCTTGGACTGCAAGAAGGCCTTCGACACAGTTCCTCACAAGAGATTAGTACAAAAGCAATAAGATCAGGCATTCATAACAGGAAGGGCACTCCAATGATTCAGAGAATACCTGACCCCACAGGGGTCAGTCCTAGGACCAGTGCTATTTTTTGGTATATGTGAATGACATGACGGAAGAGATAGATTCAGAAGTGTCCCTGTTTGCAGATGGTGTGAAGTTAATGAGAATTAAATCGGATGAGGATCAGACAGGACTACAAAGGGACCTAGACAGGCTGGAAGCTTGGTCCAGCAACTGGCTCCTCGAATTTAACCCCGCGAAATGCAAAGTAATGAAGATCGGGGAAGGGCAAAGAAGATCGCAGACAGAGTATAGGCTAGGTGGCCAAAGGCTGCAAACCTCAGTCAAGGAAAAGGATCTTGTGGTGAGTATAATACCGAGCACATCTGAGGCGCACATCAACCAGATAACTGCTGCAGCATATGGGCACCTGACAAACCTGAGAATTGCGTTCCGATACCTCAGTAAGGAATCGCTCAAGACTCTCTACACCGTGTACGTCAGGCCCATACTGGAGTATGCAGCACCAGTTTGGAACCCACACCTGGTCAAGCACGTCAGGAAATTAGAGAAAGTGCAAAGGTTTGCAACAAGACTAGTTCCAGAGCTAAGGGGAATGTCCTACGAAATCGGCCTGACGACATTGGGGGACAGGAGGGTTAGGGAAGACATAATAACGACATACAAAATACTGCGAGGAATTGACAAGGTGGACAGAGACAGGATGTTCCAGAGATGGGACAACAAGGGGTCACAATTGGAAGTTGAAGACTCGGATGAGTCAAAGGGATGTTAGGAAGTATTTCTTTAGTCATAGAGTTGTCAGGAAGTGGAATAGTGTGGCAAGTGACGTAGTGGAGGCAGGAACCATACATAGCTATAAGACGAAGTTTGATAAAAGCTCATGGAGTAGGGAGAGAGGACCTAGTAGCGATCAGTGAAGAGGCGGGGCCAGGAGCTATGAATCGACCCCTGCAACCACAAATAGGTGAGTACATAATGACACAAACACGCGAATACAGTAAATCCTATTGAAAATTATAAATAAAGACTACTGCAAATCTTACTTGGAGACTTTAATATACGGAAATATTTTCGAGAAATTAAAACAGACCGGAAAATAATAACATGAAAAAAAGTAAGTGATAAAAGAAAACAAGAATGATGTTCAAGTAGGAACCAGATCATCTTACCATGATAATGATGGTCAAGTAGGAACCAGATTATCTTACCATGATAATGATGGTCAAGTAGGAATCAGATCATCTTACCATGATAATGATGTTCAAGTAGGAATCAGATCATCTTACCATGATAATGATGGTCAAGTAGGAATCAGATCATCTTACCGTGATAATGATGTTCAAGTAGGAACCAGATTATCTTACCATGATAATGATGGTCAAGTAGGAACCAGATTATCTTACCATGATAATGATGGTCAAGTAGGAACCAGATTATCTTACCATGATAATGATGGTCAAGTAGGAATCAGATCATCTTACCATGATAATGATGGTCAAGTAGGAACCAGATTATCTTACCATGATAATGATGGTCAAGTAGGAATCAGATTATCTTACCATGATAATGATGTTCAAGTAGGAATCAGATCATCTTACCATGATAATGATGGTCAAGTAGGAACCAGATCATCTTACCATGATAATGATGGTCAAGTAGGAACCAGATTATCTTACCATGATAATGATGTTCAAGTAGGAATCAGATCATCTTACCATGATAATGATGGTCAAGTAGGAATCAGATCATCTTACCATGATAATGATGGTCAAGTAGGAACCAGATCATCTTACCATGATAATGATGGTCAAGTAGGAATCAGATCATCTTACCATGATAATGATGGTCAAGTAGGAATCAGATCATCTTACCATGATAATGATGGTCAAGTAGGAACCAGATCATCTTACCATGATAATGATGGTCAAGTAGGAATCAGATCATCTTACCATGATAATGATGGTCAAGTAGGAATCAGATTATCTTACCATGATAATGATGGTCAAGTAGGAATCAGATCATCTTACCATGATAATGATGGTCAAGTAGGAATCAGATCATCTTACCATGATAATGATGGTCAAGTAGGAATCAGATCATCTTACCATGATAATGATGGTCAAGTAGGAATCAGATCATCTTACCATGATAATGATGGTCAAGTAGGAACCAGATCATCTTACCATGATAATGATGGTCAAGTAGGAACCAGATCATCTTACCATGATAATGATGGTCAAGTAGGAACCAGATTATCTTACCATGATAATGATGGTCAAGTAGGAACCAGATCATCTTACCATGATAATGATGGTCAAGTAGGAACCAGATTATCTTACCATGATAATGATGGTCAAGTAGGAACCGATCATCTTACCGTGATAAGTCAGTGACAAAATATTAGACTCAGAGGATGATGAATAGTTGAGAGAAAATATTTACATAGAAAAGTGAACTTGAATGACATTTGTAAACACTAATGGGGTGAACCCTAGTCCAGTAATTTGAGAGAAAGTAATGTACTTCTTAATGTTCCGTAGGTCGGTTGGTAGCGCACTCAGCTCATACACTGTGGTCCGTGGTTCGATTCCCGATACAGCTGGAAACATCTGGGCGTGTTTCTTTAAGACACCTGCTGTCCCTGTTCACCTAGCAGTAAATAGGTACCTGGGTGTTAGTCGACTGGTTTGGGTCGCATCCTGGGGATGCGAAAGATGGTTAACGGAATACATTCTTTTTTAAAACAGAATAAGTCATTACCATGACATGCTGATGCATTTACTGTGAGAAAAACTTAGGCAAGATGAATATCATATCACATTTGTAGAAGAGAATCAGAGAAGATATGCTAATGGGGGAAACAAGGTTAAGAGGAATTGACAGTGGTCAATATTGACCTCTAAGGGCCGATGGGGCTAGCGAAGGGGTAGATAAATGGCTGGGGGTCAAAAGGGGGTGGGGTTAGTAAATATCTGGGACGTACTTTACGTTGTGTATCTATGACAAACTGAACCTGGAAGAGTGTAGTGACTTACCACTAAAACTTACCACTAATCTAACCAAATATCAGTGTCCTTGTTGACGCTCATCAACAGTTTCAGTAAAAAAGCCGTATGTTAAAGCTTATATTTTTTATAATTTAAATATTACCTATTTTTATGAAATTATTATTATTATTATTATTATTATTATTATTATTATTATTCCTAGTACTATTAGTTAAAGTACTTTTTATTAAATTATTTTCATATAATAATGTTGGGGAGAAATAAATGGGATTAAGTCAGGATTGATAGGAGTAGGAGACAGAGGGTTTGCTTTCCTGGGGCTGGGATGGAGGATATTGTTAACCGTCTGGACGACATCATGAGAGGTAATGGGAGCAATCCTATTATCTGTCTCAGTGCTGGAGGCAACGATGTTGGCAGACGTAGGAGTGAGGACCTGACTAGCAGGTTTAGGTCAGCAATAGACATAATTAGGAAGAAGGGTGGGAACCCTGTCCTATGTGGTATTTTGCCAAGGAGAGGAGTTGGAAATGAATGGCTGTCCAGGGCAATTGGTGTCAATTGCTGGCTGGACAAATACTGTAAGGAAAATTCAGTAACATTCATTGACAACTGGGACCTCTTCTATGGCAGAAATGACATGTATGCCAGGGATGGGGTTCACTTATCCAGGTCTGGGGTGGGGGCACTGGCAACTGCAGTGGAGGGAGCTGTTAGGGCTTTAAACTAGAAATAGTTAGTGGTATGGGTTTTGGGGGGAAAACAGAGAAGTCCCAGTGTAGTAATATTATAAGTTGTAGGAGAACTAGTAATAGGCAGAATAAGGTGGATAGTGGAAAGCTAGTGACACTAGATGACAAGGACAGTAATAGGTATAGTGGAAAAACAGAGATGAGCAGGAAGGGTAAAGAGAAAGGAGGGTCTCTAAATATATATTACACCAATAGTCGTAGTGCTAGGAATAAGATGGACGAGTTGAGATTAGTTGCAAGTACGGGTAATATTGATGTTTTTGCAATAACTGAGACATGGTTTAATATGAAAAATCGGGACTTGCCTGCCGAATGTCACATTCAGGGTTTTAAATTGTTCCAAGTAGACAGAAGTATCGGGAAAGGGGTGGGGTGGCACTCTATGTCCGTGATCATTTAAATTGTTGCATAAAAACAGGTATAAAGTCTGAATTAACACATACAGAGTCTGTCTGGATAGAATTTTCAGAGGGTGTGAAAAATTGATTTTAGGCGTGATTTACCGTCCTCCAAACTTAGATAGGGAACAAGGAGACTACTTTGGGAGGAAATTGTTAAGGCCACAAGACACGATAACGTAGTAATTCTAGGGGACTTTAACTTTAGTCAGATTGATTGGAATTTCATGACAGGAATTTAGAATCTAACGACTTTTTAGAAGTAGTTCAGGATTGCTTTTGAAGCAGTTTGTAACAGAACCTACAAGGGAAATAACCTACTTGACTTGGTTCTGGCAAGCAAGGAAACCCTTGTTAATAATTTAGAAATTACAGAGGAACTCGGCTCAAGCGACCACAAGTCAATTACCTTTAGCATTGAATGGATGTATGATAGTAGGGATAATTCAGTAATGGTCCCAGATTTTCGCTTAGCAGATTATAATGGACTTAGAGAACACTTATCAACTGTGGACTGGGGTGAAGAAGAGGTATCAATATGACAGTTTTCTTAACACTATACAGGCTGCCCAAAGAACATTTATCCCGTATAAAGAAATTAGATCAAGTAGAAATGACCCAAAATGGATGAATAATAGGCTCAAATATCTTTTAGGGCAGAAGAAAGGAATTTATAGGCGCATAAAAAGAGGTGAGGGTCATCTTATAAACCAGTATACTGACATTAAGAGGGACGTTAAAAGGGAATAAGAAAAGCTAAACGGGACTATGAAATTAAAGTTGCTAGGGATTCAAAAACTAACCCAAAAGTTTTTCCAGGTTTATAGAACAAAAGTTAGGGATAAGATAGGTCCCCTTAAAAATAACTTTGGGCATCTTACTGACAAGGAGAATGATATGTGCTCTATTTTTAATAATTATTTTCTCTCGGTTTTCACACAGGAAGACATTAATAATATCCCAGTAATTAATTTTACAGAGGCCCAGAAGAAGATAAATTATGTAATATCACAGTCACTAGCGAAATGATTATGAAACAGCTGGACCGACTGAAACAAAATAAATCGCCGGGTCCTGATGAGCTTTTGCAAGGGTTCTTAAGGAATGCAAAATGGAACTCTGTGAACCAATATCTAACATTTTTAATTTATCTCTTCAAACAGGTGTAGTGTCTGATATGTGGAAGATGGCTAATGTAATTCCTATTTTTAAAGCAGGGGACAAGTCACTACCGTCAAACTACCGCCCAATAAGCCTGACCTCAATTGTAGGCAAATTACTAGAGTCAATTATAGCTGATATTATTAGAAGCCATCTAGATAACCATAATTTGATTAATGATACCCAGCATGGATTCACGAGGGCCGTTCCTGCCTATCTAATTTATTAACCTTCTTCAGTAAAGCTTTTGAGGCTGTTGATCACGATAAAGAATTCGATATTGTTTATTTAGACTTTAGTAAGGCTTTTGATAGAGTACCGCACCAGAGACTGTTAAAGAAAGTGGCAGCTCATGGCATTGGGGGAAAAGTGCTGTCATGGATCGAGTCATGGCTCACCAATTGGAAGCAGAGAGTGTGCATAAATGGGGTTAAATCCGAATGGGGACTTGTAACAAGTGGTGTTCCACAGGGATCAGTCTTAGGCCCGTAGATGAATGGTTCAGAGAACCGACAAGTTGTTAAATTAGACACATATGCAACACTTGGGTATCTTTATTGAGGAAACGTTTCCTCAATAAAGATACCCAAGTGTTACATATGTGTCTAATTTAACAGTCTTAGGCCCATTGTTATTTATAATATATATCAATGACCTTGATGAGGGAATTACTAGTGATATGAGCAAATTCGCCGACGACACGAAGATAGGTAGGATAATTGATTCAAACATAGATGTCATAGAACTTCAGGAAGATTTAGACAAACTTAATTCGTGGTCAGAAAAGTGGCAGATGCAGTTCAATGTAGATAAATGCAAGGTTCTGAAGCTCGGGAGTGTCCATAACCCAAGCACTTATAAGTTAAATAACGTAGAACTTAGCCATACAGATTGCGAGAAGGACTTGGGGGTGATGGTAAGCAGCAACCTTAAACCAAGACAGCAATGCCTAAGCGTACGTAATAAGGCAAATAGATTACTGGGATTTATATCAAGAAGTGTTAGCAACAGAAGTCCAGAGGTTATATTACAGCTTTATACATCATTAGTAGGCCTCACCTAGATTACGCAGCTCAGTTCTGGTCTCCATATTACAGAATGGACATAAATTCGTTAGAAAACATTCAGCGTAGAATGACTAAATTAATACATAGCATTAGAAATCTTCCTTACGAAGAAAGATTGAAGACCCTAAAATTACATTCACTTGTAAGACGTAGAATGAGGAGACATGATCGAGGTATACAAGTGGAAAATGGGTATTAACAAAGGGGATATAAATAAGGTCTTGAGGATATCTCTCAAGAGAGAACCCGCAATAATGGATTCAAGTTAGATAAGTTTAGATTTAGAAAGGATATAGGAAAGTATTGGTTTGGAAATAGGGTAGTTGATGAGTGGAACAGTCTGCCTAATAGGGTTATTGAAGCTAGGACCTTGGGTAGTTTCAAATTTAGGTTGGATAAATTCATGAGTGAGAGGGTTGGATTTGAGTGGGACTCGCGCAGTGGTTGAATTGTCAAAGCTTATTTCTTGGGTAGCATTGAAAATTGGGTTGAGCAAATATTCTGTTAGTGGGACGGATTGTGAAGGACCTGCCTAGTATGGGCCAACAGGCCTGCTGCAGTGTTCCTCCTTTCTTATGTTCTTATGTTCTTATCTGAGAGTTAGAGCTAAGGAAGGGGTAGCAATAATGTTGAAGGATCAGTTATGGAAGGAGAAGAGGGAATATAAATGTGTAAATTCAAGGATTATGTGGATTAAAATAAGGGTCGGATGCGAAAAGTGGGTCATAATAAGCGTGTATGCACCTGGAGAAGAGAGGAGTGTAGAGGAGAGAGAGAGATTTTGGGAGATGTTAAGCGAATGTATAGGAACTTTTGAACCAAGTGAGAGAGTAATTGTGGTAGGGGACCTAAATGCTAAAGTGGGAGAAACATGTAGAGAGGGTGTGGTAGGTAAGTTTGGGGTGCCAGGTGTAAATGATAGTGGGAGCCCTTTGATTGAACTTTGTATAGAAAGGGGTTTAGTTATAGGTAATACATATTTTAAGAAAAAGAGGATAAATAAGTATTGGTAGATAGAAGACTGTTGAGTAGACTTCAGGATGTACATGTTTATAGAGGGGCCACAGATATATCAGATCACTTTTTAGTTATAGCTACAGTGGGAGTAAAAGGTAGATGGGATACAAGGAAAATAGAAGCAGTAAGTAAGAGAGAGGTGAAGGTTTATAAACTAAAAGAGGAGGCAGTTAGGGTAAGATATAAACAACTATTATAAATTAGACACATATGCAACACTTGGGTATCTTTATTGAGGAAACGTTTCGCCACACAGTGGCTTCATCAGTCCAATACAAAGTAGAAAGGTGTAAGGAGAGGAGGAGTTTGAGGTTATCAGTCCATCGGCCTGGAGTCGATGTGTTCAGTCCATCAATCTTGTTAGAAGTGTAGCACAAGGCCGTAGAGGTGGCTTATATGCTGTATTCAGGTGAGATGAAGCAGGAGGAGGCGGGGTCATAGTAGTACCATCCACTATTCTAAGTAGGTCTTCGTCCAAAGGTTGGACAAGTGTAGAATTCGTTTGTATCAAGATCCCAAGCTGTTGCTGTGTCAGACAGGATGTAGATGAATGGTTCAGAGAACCGACAAGTTATAAATTAGACACATATGCAACACTTGGGTATCTTTATTGAGGAAACGTTTCGCCACACAGTGGCTTCATCAGTCCAATACAAAGTAGAAAGGTGTAAGGAGAGGAGGAGTTTGAGGTTATCAGTCCATCGGCCTGGAGTCGATGTGTTGCATATGTGTCTAATTTATAACTTGTCGGTTCTCTGAACCATTCATCTACATCCTGTCTGACACAGCAACAGCTTGGGATCTTGATACAAACGAATTCTACACTTGTCCAACCTTTGGACGAAGACCTACTTAGAATAGTGGATGGTACTACTATGACCCCGCCTCCTCCTGCTTCATCTCACCTGAATACAGCATATAAGCCACCTCTACGGCCTTGTGCTACACTTCTAACAAGATTGATGGACTGAACACATCGACTCCAGGCCGATGGACTGATAACCTCAAACTCCTCCTCTCCTTACACCTTTCTACTTTGTATTGGACTGATGAAGCCACTGTGTGGCGAAACGTTTCCTCAATAAAGATACCCAAGTGTTGCATATGTGTCTAATTTATAACTTGTCGGTTCTCTGAACCATTCATCTACATAAACAACTATTGGTGGGTAGATGGGCTAGTGAGAGTGTAGGCAATGGGGTCAAAGATGTATGGGGTAGATTTAAAAATGTAATGTTAGAGTGTTCAGCAAGCATGTGTGAGCGTATTTGATAGGAGTGAATGGAGACAAATGGTAGTATTGGTTTGGAAATAGGGTAGTTGATGAGTGGAACAGTCTGCCTAGTAGGGTTATTGAAGCTAGGACCTTGGGTAGTTTCAAATTTAGGTTGGATAAATTCATGAGTGAGAGGGGTTGGATTTGAGTGGGACTCGCGCATGAGTGGGTAAAATTGTCAAAGCTTATTTCTTGGGTAGCATTGAAAATTGGGTTGAGCAAATATTCTGTTAGTGGGACGGATTGTGAAGGACCTGCCTAGTATGGGCCAACAGGCCTGCTGCAGTGTTCCTCCTTTCTTATGTTCTTATGTTCTTATGTTAATACTTGACATGCTGTTTGGAGTGTGAGCAAAGTAACATTTATGAAGGGATTCAGGGAAACCGGCAGGCCGGAGATGGGAAGTACAGTGTCTGCACTCTGTTGCAGTTGCAATTTTATAACTGTAGTGTAAAGCACCCCTCTGGCAAGACAGTGATGGAGTGAATGATGATGTGGAGTAAATGATGTATTTTATACTAACTGTCGAAGCGCCAGAAATAAAATTAACGAATTACGTTTGGTAGCATGTGCTGGGAACTTTGATGTCATTGCAATAACTGAAACATGGTATAATACCAAGAGTCGGGATATGATTGCTGAGTGTCATATTCAGGGGTTTAAGTTGTTCCATGTAGATAGATATAATGGGAAAGGGGGTGGAGTTGCATTGTATGTACGAGAAAATATAAATTGCTGCATAAAAACAGGCCTAAAAATAGATGGATCATTAACAG
>WNWK01031512.1:0-22651 GCA_009830355.1 Cherax destructor
GCCATCAACCGGGTTTCTGATTAGGCCACCACTCACGGGTTTAAATTTTCTAGTGGCAAAACTCATCAAATTACGTTTACTAGACGTTCAGTGGTCTCTGACCATCCATTGTACCTATACGGATCACGTATCCCAGAACGTGATCCAGTCAGGTTTCTCGGCCTCCTGTTCGACCGTAGATTGTCTGGAAACCTCACATTACCTCTCTGAAGGCAACTTGTCACACCAGGCTGAACCTTCTTAAAACCCTCGCACATCTTTCATGGGGGCTGATCGTAGAACCCTCCTTCGCCCATTCAGCCCTAATTTTGTCGAAACTCGATTATGGTGACCAGATATATTCTGCGGCCTCCCCTGCTACTCTTTCCCTCCCTTAATCCCATCCATCACCAGGGATTAACATGCCTTGGTGCATTTCGTTCTTCCCGGTTGAGGCCTCTATGTAGAAGCGAACATTCCATCCTTATCCGATCGTCGTGATGCACATTGCATACACTATTTTGTTCGCTCTCATGACCTCCGCAATCCTTCCATGTATATGATTGTTACAGATGTTAGTAGGCGCTCTTTATTTGTTCGTCGCCCCTGCTTACTTCGTCCCTTTTCTCTTCGTCTACATTCACTCCTGTCTTCCCTTCAGCTCCCACCTCTATATGTTCATGTTCAACTACCTACGGCGGCTTCTCGCTCTTTCTTTCTAGACCACTCCCGTTCTCATTCCCATGCCATCGCAGTATACACCGATGGTTCAAAGTCATCTGACGGCATCGGATTCGCAGCAGTGTTTCCGGACAGTGTCGTACGAGGGCATCTATTACCCTCGGCTAGCATATTTACGGCTGAATTGTATGCCATTCTTGTGGCACTTATCCGTATTGCATCTATGCCTGTATCACCATTTGTGGTCGTTTCAGACTCCCTTAGTGCTTTACAGGATATCCGTAAAATTGATACACCTCACCCCCTAGTTCTTTGTATCCACCTTTGGTTACGCCGTATCTTTAGCAAGCATAAAGATATTGTCTTTTGTTGGGTCCCTGGTCATGTTGACGTACAGGGCAATGAACAGGCAGACACTGCTGCGCGGTCAGCAGTACATGACCTTCCAGTTTCATATAGAGGTGTTCCTTTCACGGACTATTTTGCGGTCATTGCTACCCACCTTCGCACCCGTTGGCAACAACGCTGGTCTGACCTGCTGAATAACAAACTTCATTCTATTAAACCGGTTATAGGTTTCTGGCCTTCTTCTTGTCACCAATGTCGAGGTTGGGAGACTACACTCTCCCGTCTTCGCATCGGCCACACTCGTCTTCCTCACGGGTATCTCATGGAGAGGCTCCCTGCCCCTCTCTGTGAGCATTGTCAGGTTCCAGTGTCTGTTCGACATATCCTGTTGGACTGCCCACTCTATCAACGAGCTCTGCGGCCCTTTCTTTACCTTCCCTTCTTGCAGATGGACCCTCCTTTAATCCTGACTCTCTCATTGACTTTTTGACAGAAACTGACTTACTACACAAACTCTGAAGATTATACCTCTAGCACCTCCCTCAGTCCCTTCTACCTCGATCTCTTGCTACCCTCCACCCCTGCACTATCCACCGTCATCTTGCACTCCATACCCTACTAATCGTCCATCTCCCTCTTACAACCCACTCTCCCTGCATCCTACAATAACCTGCAGCGCTGTATAACCCCTGTGGTTTAGCGCTTCTATTTGATTATAATAATAATAATGAACACAAAATCCATGGTACATGTCTGCAACAGAAGAAAATACATCTAATGACTGCTGCTGCAGGACAGGTGATGTAAGGTGCATATGTCCTCAGAAAAGCTATAGCTACTGGCGACATATTTAAGCTTACCATGTAATCTGCATCACGAATGTATCTGTGTAAGAGAGAGACCACACGCCATGCTGGGCCATCGCTGTACTGTTTGTTGTTATTGTAAGGGGCCCCTGAGGTGGTGCAGTATTGTGTCCTGCTGCGGCTCCCCACAAGAGCGGTATCACTACAATCTCCCCCTTCTAAAATATCAGATACAGTAATCCTCCAAACGGTTAGGTGGGTGACGTGTACGTCCAGACCTTCGTAGCCCTTGAGCCTCTTCACCGGGTTCGGTATTTTCCAGTGGGGTTTGACTATCTGCTGGAGCAGCGTCCTCTATTTCAATAGGGGTAGCCTGAAAAGGCTTCCCTGGAGAAACCGAAGCATCTTTCGCAACATCTATTGGTGTATCTTGAGATTCCGCACTAACATTGGTTTCAACTGGGGCTAAGTGTCTTGTAGATACAGTAGTCTCTTCACCATTTTGGTAGCGAATGTGGGCATAATGCGGATTAGCTTGTAGGAGCTCTACCTCTTCCACTAAAGGATCCGTCTTGTTCATCCTACGGTGACTCTTCAGGAGAATGGGTCCAGGGTGACATAACCAGGTGGGCATGGAGGCTCCCGTAGAGGAACGACGTGAATAGTTGAAGAGTCTCTCATGAGGGGTAGCATTAGTAGCTGTGCACAGCAATGATCTAATAGAGTGAAGGGCATCAGTTAAGACAGTCTGCCAGTGTTGAACCGGTAGATTGCGAGATTTCAGTGTCATTGTAACTGACTTCCATATAGTACCATTGAACTGCTCCACTTGACCATTGCCTTGAGGGTTGTAGCTTGTTGTTCTGCTGCAAGCAATACCTTTGTTAGCCAAAAACTCCTGAAGTTCATTACTCATGAACGAGGATCCCCTGTCTGAATGGATATAGGCCGGCATACCAAAAATAGTGAATAACTGGGAAAGACAACTGATGACAGTTGAAGCAGTCATATTTGCAAAGGGAACACAAAAGGAAACCTAGAATATTCATCTACTATGTTAAGGAAATACCTATTCTGGTTTATGCTTGGTAGAGGTCCTTTGAAATCTATATTCAGTCTCTCGAAAGGCTAGGTGGCTTTTATGAGATGAGTTTTCTCTAGCTGGTGAAAGTTTGGCTTGCACTCTGCACATACTCTGCATGATCTGATCACTTGTCGCACCTCTTCCACTGAGTAGGGCATATTCTTAGATTTAACAAAATGATACAGACATGTAACTCCTGGGTGACACAAGGCCTTGTGGAGCTTTGAGAGTGATTGCAAATCATGACATGCTGCTCCACAGTGGGACCTAGAGAATGCATCAGGTGAAATGTTTTCTTCACCCGGTCGATACAGAATATCAAAGTTATAACACGATAGTTCCATCCTCCAGCGTAATATCTTGTCATTCTTGATCTTACTTTTGTGCTTCTTGTCAAACATATACATCACGGACCGTTGGTCAGTCCTTACAGTGAAATGTCTGCCTGTTAAATAATGCCTCCAGTGGCGAACTGCTTCTATGATGGCCTGGGCTTCCTTTTCTACAGCAGCATAGCACTTCTCTGATCCTTGAAAAGTTCTTGAAAAGAAAGCTACGGGACGTCCTGCCTGAGATAGGACTGCAGCAATGGCAACTTCAGATGCATCCGTTTCCACCTCGAATGGTAGGGACTCATCAATGGCCTGAACTACTGAGTTTTCAATGTCCTGTTTGAGAGTATAGAAGCAGTTTCTGCTTCCTTTGTCTACAGGAAATATCGTGGTAGCACTCAGTGGGCGAACTTTACTTGAATAGTTGTAGATCCACTGTGAGTAATAAGCAAAAAGACCAAGAGTTCTTTGGAGTGACTTTTTGTCTTGGGGCATTGGAAGTTCCCGTAGAGGTCGAAGTCTTTCAGGGTCTGGGGATATTGCACATCCTTCCACCACATAACCAAGGATGTTAAGCCTTTTAGTGGAAAAAGTGCACTTTTCTTCATTGTAACTGATATTTTCTTCTTGGCAGCTTCCAAAAACTTATAAAGGTTTGCATCATGTTCCTCTGGGTCTTGCCACAAATGGTAACATTATCTAAATATGCATAAGTTCCCATAAGTTGCTCTTCCTGAATGAGTGAATCCATAATTCTGGTAAACTGATAGAGGCCGTCACTAGCCTGAAACGCTGTGTATGGTTTATCTTCATTCCTTATAGGGACTTGATGATAGGCACTTCGTAGATCAATTGTGCTAAACACATAGTACTGAGCAATTTTGTTCACTGTATCGTCAATTCGAGGTAGAGGGTACCCATCAAGAAGTGTAAATTTGTTGATTGTCTCAGAATAGTCGATAGCCAGCCTCCGTTTCCTATAATCATCCTTGACAACAACGACCTGTGCACGCCACGGAGAATTACTTGGTTCTATAATACCCTCCTTCAGCAGCCTCTGAGTTTCTTTCTCAATGAACATCCTATCTTCATAAGAATAGCGGCGTGACTTAGCTGATATAGGATGACAATCCGCAGTAAGATTCGCAAACAGCTTTGGTAAGACCACAGACAACGAGAGGAGGCAGTTCACCTCCATATGTTAAGGTAACACTACCATGACGCTTCTGAAAGTCCTGACCAAGGATCACATCAGAGCACAGTTGTGGCAGAACAGCTAAATGTACATCTTGATAATCCCTGCCATTAACTCTAAGGTTTACCTTACAAAACCCTAACGTCTGAATAGAGAGAGATGTTGATGCCATGGAAACGGTACCTGATGAGTGATGTACCGTCAAGGAGTGGCGTTTAACTACGTCAAGGTTGATGAAACTCTCTGAGCTGCCACTGTCAATCAGACCATCTACTTCTGTTCCTTTGATGAACACTTTCACAACTGCCTTTGACAGTGAATTTGGAGCAGCTGCAGAAGTCACTGTTGCTAGAGTCGCCTGGTCGGAATGCGTAGAAGCACTAGCTCTTGTTGCTGTATTAGCACGACATACTTTAGCAAAGTGACCTTTCTTATGGCATTGATGGCACATTGCTTCACGAGCCGGACACTTTGGACGTGGATGTCTTGAAAAACCACAAAGAAACACTTTGTGCCTGCAGCTGCTGTCACTGAAGCAGGTTCCACGGTAACTTCATTAAAAGAGTCTTGGTCGGGAGTTACAGCACTTACCACTCAGAAAGCTGGGTAGTACTGTACACTTCAGAATTCTTCTGGGCTGAATCTAATGCTCTTGCCTGGTCAAGGGTAGTGACTAAGTCCAGAGTTTTATTCTCCAATAAACGCTGCCTTATTATTGGTGATTGCAGGCCACTGATAAAAGCATCCTGATGGACTCTTCACAATACTGAGAAGCTGTCACCGCTCGGAAGTTACAGTCCTTACCTAATATTTTCAATGCTTGAAAGTATTCCTCTAAGGATTCACCAATCTGCTGGCGGCGAGTTGCAAGACGATATCGTGCAAAGATTTCATTTGTGGGCTTAATAAACTGAGACTTGAGGGCATTGATAGCATCTTCATAGGTATTACACTCAGAAATAACCTCATAGATTTTAGGTGACACAAAGTTGATGAGCAGGCTTAGTTTATCTAGATCTTCCTGAGGAAAGGCTCTCAAGAAGTTTTCGAAAGTCTTAAACCAGTGCTTCCATTCCTGAGCAGCCGTTGATACACTGGGGTCAGAATCTAGCCTCTCAGGTTTCAGTAAACGCTCCATGTTGCGGTGTAGTCTAGCTCAGAATCGCCACCAGGTAGCCCAGGATATTTGTGTTCAATAAATTGTTGTGATAAAACATAGGCCTTATTCCTAGGCTTTATTGAACACAAAATCCATGGTACATGTCTGCAACAGAAGAAAATACATCTAATGACTGCTGCACCAAGGCTTTAGAAGCGAGTCTAAAGAAATGTCCCTAGGTACATCACAGGGAGGAGTTCTCAGTCCCATGCTATTTAATATTCTGATTAATGCCCTCCTAAATGCTCTACCTGCCTCACCTAAACATATAGCTATAAGCTATGCTGATGACATCATGATCCATACAACAGGGCATAAAAAGATGAGTTCCGTTCTTAATGAAGTTCAAGCAATTTGTAATCGACTAGGCCTCATAATATCTTCCTCTAAAACAAAGATATTAACAAGCAAACGACATCCCCACCCATCTATTTGCAGGGTGAAAACATTAGCTACGTTAAAACTTACAGATATCTTGGTGTAGATGTACCCTTTACCAAATCTACTATACCACAACTAAATAAAAATGCAAAGATAGACTAAATGCTCTTAAAGCTGTTGCTGGATACAACCCCAACTATAGTGCTAATGTGAGAATCACTGAGAATGATGTACATAGCCTATATTAGGTCCTTAATTGATTATGCTGCTCCCATGTTGATATTAGCTCGAGAAAGTTCTCTCCGACCCTTGGAGTTAATGCAAAATGAAGCTCTCAGAATTATTCTTGGCTGTCCCAAATCTACAAAGGTTCTTAATATGAGGAAGGAGCTTGGTATTACTAGTATCAGTGATAGGATTGTTGAGATTAACACTGTACTTGGTATTAGATTGTTAAGAAATGAACTAGACACTGTCACAATGAATCTTACTAAATGTCTAGAAGTAAATACTCACAGATCTAAATGGATTGTGAAAACATGCAATTACATTAAGTTTTACAACCTGCATGAATTGTATCACTGTAGGCAACAAGAGCATTTCACCCCTCCATGGAAGATGTGTTCATTTAATATCACATACCTGCAAGTCCCTCCCAAGAAGCTCATTGCTAGTAATCCCTTCCTTAAATCACTTGTTAAAGCAACTGCTCAAGAAGAAATTTATCGCCTAGCTGGTAGTAATAAGTTATCTCAAGTTATATACACTGATGGATCTAAACAGGAGTCTTCTGGCAGGGCTGCATCTGCTCTGGTTGCCACCTCCCTAGTTAAGAACAATAATAATTTTTTTGAACTAGGCATAAGAATTAACAACTGGGCGTCTACACTGCAAACTGAATTGTTTGCAATCCTTATGGCACTAAAGCTAACTTATGACACTGAGCTTGACTCTATCATCATTACTGATTCTATGTCATCATTGATGGCTCTTGACTCCTATAATGACTCTAACAGCATGCTCATTGGAGAAGCCAGGTATAGATACTCAAAAATCCGGGACAAAGGAATTAAAGTACATTTGCTATGGATTCCGTCACACATTGGATTACTCCTTCATGATAAAGTTGATATGTTAGCCAAGAAGAGCACCCATAAGGAGAATGTAGAATATAACTTTGGTATATCTGTGTCTAGCATTAGGAATAATATTAGGAGAGAAATAAATAATGAAAATGATAGCTATAGGAATGCAGTTAGAAGCCTGAGTAGATCTATAACCCACTATGATAACATGAATGTAGATAAGTATGTTTATGGAGCAACTTGCAATGTGAACAGACTGACTGATGTTGTAGTGGCCAGGCTTCGGCTTGGCTACAAGTACTTCTGGCAGTTTGGGAGATACACAGATGATGATCAAACTAAATGCAAATTATGTGATCAGGCATATGGTCACTGTCTTGAACACTATGTGCTGAATTGTCCACTTATTGAGGAATATAGAGATAGACAGTATAATAACCTATGTGACATGTCAAGATATCTTATTAGTGAAGGTAGGATACCACTTATTCTAAGCAAATTTCCTAAATTTGCTTGTAACAGATAAGTAAACTGTAGATATAAATCCAAATTAATTTCCATGAACGTGCCTATCTGTGCTCATGATAATGCGAGCACAGATGGGCATGTTTGTGGAGCAACTTGCAATGTGAACAGACTGACTGATGTTGTAGTGGCCAGGCTTAGGCTTGGCTACAGGTACTTCTGACAGTTTGGGAGACACAGATGATGATCAAACTAAATGCAAATTATGTGATCAGGCATATGGTCACTGTCTTGAACACTATGTGCTTAATTGTGCACTTATTGAGGAATATAGAGATAGACAGTATAACAACCTATGTGACATGTCAAGATATCTTATTCATGAAATAAGATACCATTTGTACTAAGCAAATTTCCTAAATTTGCTTGTAACAGATAATTGAAATGTAGATATAAACCCAAATGTACAATTGTTAACCCCTTTGGGGCCTAGTGCCTAGGCCTTTTGTGTATCCATATGCTCTTGCGCTACCGTCCACAGGATGGATATGGGGTGCACAATAAACTAGCCACTTCGGTGGCAAAATATAATCTCCCGTTCTCACCCCGGGTTCCGTGGTGGAATGATGAGTGCCTCCAGGCAGTGAAGGCACGTCGAAAGGCGTGGGCACAGTGGCGGCACCAACCTTCAAGTGCTCTACAGTTGGCTTACCGAAGGGCTGACGCTTTATGTCGGTGAACACTTCTCCATGCAAAACGAGAATCATGGGCTTCTTTCTGTTCTTTTTCTTTTCGCACCTCTGCTAGCCAGGCATGGGGTTTCTTCCACTCTATGCTGGGATCACGATCTGTAAGGTACTTTACCCTGTTGGGGGATGGTGCAATGCCACTCTTCCCTCAGGATAAAGCGGGATTGTTTGCTAATTTCTTTGGGCCTAAGTTTGCTCTTCCCCCCCCCTCTACCTTCTAAGGTGATCAAATGGGGTCCTCTGCCCCCTATAGTACCCGAGGTTGACTGCCAGGTGTTGACATCTCCCTTCAGTTCTCATGAACTACAGTGGGCACTCTCCCAGCTTTCTTCCCATTCTTCTCCTGGGGAGCATAACATACCTTATTCATTCTTACTGTATCTACCCCTCTCTTGTACAGATGCCATGCTGGAGGTTTTCAATGCCAGCTGGTCTCAAGGAGTTCTCCCTGTTGCATGGAAGCACTCTCTCCTGGTTCCGATTCTGAAGCCAGGCAAAGATATTACCCAACCAGACTCTTACCGACCCATTGCTTTACTGCCCTGCTTGGGTAAAGTGTTGGAAAGACTGGTGGCCACTCGTCTCTCATGGTGGACTGAGGAACAAGGCCTCTTACCTGAAAACCAGAGTGGCTTCCGTGAGGGTCGATCCACCCTCGACTCTTTGCTTCAATTTGTGCAGTTAGTGCATACTTCATTCGAAAGCCCGGAGTTGCTTCTGGCTGCCTTTTTGGATCTGCCTGGAGCATTTGACTCTGCATCCCACATGGCGATACTTTTTAAGCTAGCTCGCATGGGGCTGGCAGGAGCCCCCCTCTATTGGATGCGCAACTTTTTACAAGGGCGAACCTTCCGGGTTGCAGTAGGTGGCACGATGTCGTCACCCCATCCTATATACCGGGGAGTGCCCCAGGGATCCGTTCTTAGTCCACTCCTTTTTTCTGTATTAATGTCGGATCTCCCTTCCATACAGGGCGTGCATACCCTGGTGTATGCGGATGATGTGGCTCTTATGTATAGTGGCACTACTTTGCTGGCTGCACAGGAAAACTTTCAGCATGCCTTACAGTGCATAACTTCATGGGCTGCCACCTGGGGTTTGGAAGTTAGTGTTGCTAAGTCCTGGCTCTTATGTTTTACTAGACGATGCCTCTCTACTCTTCCATCTGTTTCATTGGGTCAGACACCAGTCCCGTTGGTCTCTTCTCATAGATGGTTGGGTGTCACTTTGGATGCACCACTCTTGACATGAAGGAAACACATAATAGCCCTCCACCTGTCATGTGCACGCCACACTGCACTCATGCGCCGGATCTCTGGCACTAAGTGGGGGGCGGATCGCGACCTCCTCTTTAAATTTTATACAGCTATGGTTCACAGCAAACTCACCTATGCGAGTGAGGTGTATGACTCGGCTTCTTCCTCCTCTCTTCACCGCCTGGACATTCTCCAGAATTCGGCCATATCATGCAGGAGGAGCCACATGTCTATGGTGCATCCAACAAAATAAGCAGACTCTTGGATGTCACCAGTGGTAAGAGTCGCGCCTCTTACCACTGGGGTCCGGGGTTCGAGACCCCGGACGACCAAAAAAAAAAAAACCACCGCCCGCCTCCGGCTGGGTTACAAGTATCTTTGGCAGGTTAAATCACATCCACCAGATGTAGACCAAACAAAATGTAAACTTTGTCAGTTGGATTATTGTCACACCCTGCGTCATTATGTACTGGAGTGCGACAAAATTAATGAATTCAGAGACAACTCACTCAGAAATGTTCAAGATATGTCAAAGTATTTTATCCACAGTGGTATATTACAGACCATTCTGGAAAAATACCCTGACTTTGCTCCCTGTAAATAAAGCATTGCTACGTGTACTCACCTAATTGTGATTGCAGGGGTCGAGACTCAGCTCCTGGCCCCGTGTGTGTGTGTGTGTGTGTGTGCGTGTGCGCGTGTGCGCGCGTGCGCGCGCGTGTGCGTGTGTGTGTGTGTGTGTGTGCGCGCGCGCGCGCGTGTGTGTTGATTGCCTTTTTGTCCTGTGCACATGTCGATTGAAGGCTGGGCCTGTTGTGTGTGCGTGTGTGTGTATGTATATATGTGTGTGTATGTGTGTGTATATGTAAGTGTGTATGTGTGACCCAACAATAAAATTTGCACCAAGAACTCATTACAGTTGTGACTGGGTGTAGACTAGTGAAGTGTTCATTGCGTTATAATTTGTTCATGATTGTAACCATGTATAAACGTAAGTAAGTAAATTTACTTACATGTTTCATTACCTTTGTAACTTGTGAGTTCATTACCTTTGTAGCTTGTTAGTTCATTACCTTTGTAACTTGCTCAGCTATCATAACTTTGGGGTCCAGTCCCTGGACCCATTATGTACCTCTGTAATCTTTTGACTACCGCCCACAGGATGGGTATGGGGTGCATAATAAAGATATCAAACAATCAAACAACACAGTATGCTGGGGCGTTCCCCTCTACCCCCATTGCAGCCTTGGAAGCAGAGTCTGGGATAGTCCCCCTCTCGTCAATGAGAATGGCAAGGAACTGTTTACGGCTCCATCATCTGGCCTCTCTGCCTTGTACTCACCCATGCTGCCTCTCAGCACGGGTGTGGGAGGCAGCCTCTGTCCCTTCACGTTTGGTTCAGCCTTCCTTTGTGGCCAGGGCCCAACGTTCCTTGGCCTACCTTTCACTCCCTTCACCAGTGGTGACTCCCTCCCCTCTTCACTTCCCGGTTCCCCCCTGGATGGACCTGACACGGTACATCCATCTGGATTGGCCTTCTAGGAACAGGAAACTCCCCCGGATAGCTGCAATTCTCTTTGAAGAGTTTTGCGCTGTCATGTATGGTTCTTCCTTCTCCATCTACATGGATGGCTCAGCACGAAATTCCCCCCCCCTTCTACATCTGCTGCATTCTTTGCTGATCTTTCTCTGTGTCAAACCTGGCGGTTAGACCCCGCTCACTCAGTCCTAGCAGGAGAGCTCTTCGCCATTCACCAGGCCTTGTTTTTTGTCCTTGCTCACCTCCCTCCTCAGCCTTTGGTTCTCTTCTCTGATTCCCATCTTCCCTAGCACCTTTGTGTTCTGACCGTCCACGGTCCCTACGCGTCCTTGTCCGACAGACACAGTCTCTTATCCTACGTTTTTTGCAAAGTCCAGGTTGGAGCATCTCCCTTCAGTGGGTACCTGCCCATGTTGGCATTCGGGGCAATGAAGTGGCCGATCGAGCAGCCTCCCTAACACATGCACTTCCTACCATTACCTCTCTTGCGTTGGGCCGCAGTGATTTCACAAGGACCGTTTGGAAGGAAATCCGTCATTTATGGCAGAATGAACTTGTACGCTCCCTCTCTACTTCGGCATTGAGTTCTGTCCGATCTTTCGATGGTTCCTGCCCTTGGGCTCGCCATCCCAATCGCTCAGTGGATGTTGCACTGACTCGCCTCCGGGTTGGGCCCTCACGACTGGCGGCTCATCTACACCGCCTTCGAATGACGGACTCTCCGTACTGCCCATGGTGTCCCTCACAGCCTGAGACGGTGGAACACTTCCTACTGTGGTGCCCACGTTATTACTCTGCACGGACTGTTCTCCGTGCGGCCTTGCACACGTTTGGCTTGCAATCTTTAACCCTACCTCTCCTTCCTAATGGGGAGGGGTTTGATCCTCCAGACCGTCAGGAGATATTGGCCTGTACCTGCACATTCTTGCTGGCTTCAGGGACATATAATACGCAGTTATTAGTCTAACATCCTTCCACTTTGGTCGAGGTTCCTTATCCGAGCGTTGGACGGCAGGGCTTGATACGGCGTATGCTGTCAGTGGCCCTATAAAACCCCAACAAGGAACAGTAAAATATGTTATCGAACCACATTATGAAATGAACTATAGACAAATGCTGCTTGTAATCACCTCCAACGTGAAATCCACTCAAAAATTCAAACTTTATTACATGTCTAAGAAAGACTTCAAAAAATTAAGGACCGAAGCTCCTGACCCAATGTTTCAATATGTAAAACAAAATATTCTCCGCCCCAAACAATAAAAAACAATCAAATGCCTCGACCAGAGTTCCCGTGCACCTGACGCTCAACCAGCATCTACATGATCCAGCCACATGACAACAAACCATCGAGCACTGCAAACACCCTGCTCCCAGAACTCTGCCCGACCTGAGCCTCGCCCACCTGACGCCCAGCCAGTCACGATCCAGTCAAATGTCAACGAGCCAGCGAGCACTGCACACACCCTGTCTTCGATTCCGCTATCATTCATCGCCTCATAACGCTACGCAGCTGGGTCTAGTCCTGGCTCTATATCTCCGACTCAAGATCTTCCTCTCATCATCTATTCTTCGTCTGTCCACCCTTCACACTCGCCCTCTTGAGGGCTCTTACCTGAGAGTATTCAGTTCAGTTCAGTTATTGTAGACTTCTGCGCCAGCCTTCGTCGGGTGTGGACGTCTCTCTCTCGCCTGAGTATCAGTGACAATTTTCCCCCGATCTCTCTCTGGGACGTTTGTTCTCATCTATTTTGCCCGGCGGGCACTCTACAGGAGGGGCACCTGTTCATCGGCTTACTTTTAGCCAGCTCCATTTTTTCCGCTCTGCGGATAATTATTTAACGGTGGGAAGCCGGTTGCTGTACTCAGGTGGGGGTGTGGGGGTCCCGCTTTGCTGGGGCTTGGCAAGGGGGTCCACCGGACCTAATCGGAAACTATCAAGTTTCTATCTATTTACAAAGGAACTTTTGTTACTTTTCTGTCATCGCCCAGCCTTGGGCAACAAATCTTCCTCGTACCATCGAGAAGTCGGGCTCGATACGGCTTAGGCTGTCAGTGGCCCTGATAACCCCAACAAAGAAAGAAGAACAAGGTATTGTACCTTTTTATTCTTAGAGCGTATTGTGACGTGTAGCTAAGCAATGCAGGCATTGTAATGTATGATTAATATTCATAAATATGTAACAAAGCCCACTGGAGTCAGGTAAAGACCCACTGTGACCTACGGTCTTGCACTTGTGTTACTATTAGTACTTATTTTCACAACCTAGTTATATGCCATAGTCCTTGCTGTCATTATCACTGCAGCTATGCTCATCTCTTCATTCGTTTATGTTGCAGACTTTCAAAAGTGCATTACAAACCATGCAGAAATATAACTTCATTTCCTATTGTGTTTTTTATATAATAGTATTTATGTCAAATTTCGAGTAATTTCTCTTATTGTCCCTGGACATACTGATGTCGAGAGTAATGAACACGCAGACTGCCACTCAGTGCTCTATTTATGATCTGACAATCTCCCATGGGTCTCCTTTTCAGATTATTTTCTGGTACTATTTAAAGAGCCCTTGGAACTGCTGGCCGGTGGCCACCGGACCCTCACACAGTGAGGGTCTGGGTTCGATTCCCAGCAAGGGTAGAAATATTGGGCGTGTTTCCTTACACCAGTTGTCTATGTTCACCCATTAGTAAAAATGGGTATCTGGGTGTTAGTCGACTGGTGTGGCATTTCACTGCTAGGACTGCCAGGTGGCTTTAACAGTTAACTATGTATATAATAATAGAGTGTCCTATCTGTCAGCACACACAATTCAGTCTTGACATCTTCAGTGCCTGATACACTAACTGCCTTTCTTGCAGACTACTATGACTTTTTTTTTTTTAACTGAAACCAACCGATTGTACCAACTACTATTTTAATTTTGTACCATCATTAACCCTAAGCTTTACTAACCCGTATCCTTACAATGTAAACCACCTCTGTGCTGTATGACCCATATGGGTTTGGTGCTTGTTTTCAAATATAGTAATAAGAATCTAAACAACTTTGAGCATAAGCATCTCTCTCTCTCTCTCTCTCTCTCTCTCTCTCTCTCTCTCTCTCTCTCTCTCTCTCTCTCTCTCTCTGAACAAATACACTGTACAGAGTAAAATAAATATTAAGAGAGTATAATGTATAGAATGATCAGTATAATGCTGCTACTCCCTAATCCATTGGTTGATGTATAGTTCATGTATTTTTGGGTAATTTTTTTTTCTGATATGTAGATAAATATATTATTTATGAGTAGCAGTGCTTTGTGATCAACAGACATCCCCTCTCATGCACTAAATGTGTTCCCTAACGTGCCTTCATGTGGGTAACTCCAGACTTGGGGCTAATCATCGTTGTCTCCAGATGGTTGTCTTCCCTTGCCTGCAAGTGGTGTCTCACCCAGCCAGATATAGTGGAAAATTTCCTTCTTCCTTGTCCCTGGTTCCATTCTGCTTGCATAAATCTCTTTGAGAGTTACTTCGCTGTTTGGGTAAGTCACATGTTATTACCTTTTTTCCTGGATAGGGCTGCCTATGATTTTCTTGTCCATCATGCAATTTTGTCCCTCACTTATGCCTTCCTCAAGGCTTTGGGACAAGTCAATGAACTAAATTTAGTGGTGCCTTCAACTTCTTGCACACAGCATCTTTGACTAGGATCCTCTAGATTCCTGTTCCATCTCCTATAGGGGCTACCACACCCACTACTGTCCTCTCATGATTGGGAACATTTTAATGGCTGGGAGCCAGGAGGTAGAGCTCAATATGGCTTGTGCTATGGGGGCTTTCAATAACCCCTGTAACACTAACATGTTTACTCTTACAGTAATTTTCAATAGCAGGACAGAAGGAAGATGCAAAGCAATCTTCAAAGATAGGGCTAGTTGCCCATGTCCCCTTTTATTTGACATCCATAACAGAGAAAAGTAACAAACAAACAAACTTGATTTCTGTAAAGTGGAATACAGTACAGTGGACCCCCGAGTATCGTAAGGCTCATATATCGTAAAAATCGTGTTTCGTAAGCTTTTTTCGATTTCGTGTATCGTAAATGGCCTCGTGTTTCGTAACGTATTAGACCTGTCCGCCCACTCCGCGCCTGCGCAGGACCCCTGCCAGTGAAACGTTGTTTACCATTGAGAGAACATTACCCAGCGCGCTCTTTCAAACATTCACAATACATTTGGTGTCTTTTTTGGTGGTTTAGTGATTGTCATTGTGAAATAAGTCACCATGGGTCCAAAGAAGCTTCCTAGTGGCCCCAAATTACAGGTAGGGTGCATCCATGCAGGAGTGTAGCATCCATGCAGGGAGTGTAGCATCCATGCAGGGAGTGTAGCATCCATGCAGGGAGTGTAGCATCCATGCAGGGAGTGTAGCATCCATGCAGGGAGTGTAGCATCCATGCAGGGAGTGTAGCATCCATGCAGGGAGTGTAGCATCCATGCAGGGAGTGTAGCATCCATGCAGGGAGTGTAGCATCCATGCAGGGAGTGTAGCATCCATGCAGGGAGTGTAGCATCCATGCAGGGAGTGTAGCATCCATGCAGGGAGTGTAGCATCCATGCAGGGAGTGTAGCATCCATGCAGGGAGTGTAGCATCCATGCAGGGAGTGTAGCATCCATGCAGGGAGTGTAGCATCCATGCAGGGAGTGTAGCATCCATGCAGGGAGTGTAGCATCCATGCAGGGAGTGTAGCATCCATGCAGGGAGTGTAGCATCCATGCAGGGAGTGTAGCATCCATGCAGGGAGTGTAGCATCCATGCAGGGAGTGTAGCATCCATGCAGGGAGTGTAGCATCCATGCAGGGAGTGTAGCATCCATGCAGGGAGTGTAGCATCCATGCAGGGAGTGTAGCATCCATGCAGGGAGTGTAGCATCCATGCAGGGAGTGTAGCATCCATGCAGGGAGTGTAGCATCCATGCAGGGAGTGTAGCATCCATGCAGGGAGTGTAGCATCCATGCAGGAGTGAGCATCCATGCAGGGAGTGTAGCATCCATGCAGGGAGTGTAGCAGGCATGCAGGGAGTGTAGCAGGCATGCAGGGAGTGTAGCAGGCATGCAGGGAGTGTAGCAGGCATGCAGGGAGTGTAGCAGGCATGCAGGGAGTGTAGCAGGCATGCAGGGAGTGTAGCAGGCATGCAGGGAGTGTAGCAGGCATGCAGGGAGTGTAGCAGGCATGCAGGGGGGAGTGTAGCAGGCATGCAGGAGGTAGCAGGCATGCAGGAGTGCAGGGCATGCAGGGAGTGTAGCAGGCATGCAGGGAGTGTAGCAGGCATGCAGGGAGTGTAGCAGGCATGCAGGGAGTGTAGCAGGCATGCAGGGAGTGTAGCAGGCATACATTAAAAGAAAAAGAAGGGAAGTAACCCCAGAGAGGGACTTGTTACCTGAAGTCCTTTTGGAGGGGGATTTCCCTTCCAACCACTAACACCCTGCCCCTGTCATCCTCCCTATCTTCCAGATGCCTGCAACTCTTCAATAAAGGTAAGTAAATGTGTATATATATATATATTGTTTTTTATTATTTAGAATGTTAATATTTTTGGGTGGAACGGATTAATTGTATTTACATTATTTCTTATGGGAAAAAAGGTTTTGAATTTCGTAATTTTCATGTTAAGTAATAGCTCCTCGAACGGATTAATTACGATAGTCGAGGGACCACTGTACTGTATATTATACAATTAGGGTGAGTGACATATATTAATACTTTATAGAAAGACCCTTGATATGCAAAGCATTTCTGGCAGCCTTAAAAACTAAATTATGATTACAAATATATGAGAATAAGAATGAATAGTTTTTGAGATACTGGAGGTATTTAGCAGTTCAATAAAAAGTGTAATTAGAGATATCTATTGGGTTATCCTAGGTTAAATCTACAGTGTGCTTATTGGCTGAATTCCACTGTTAGTACAGTATTGTATCATGAAATTGTAATAAATTTGGAATGAATAAGGCATCTTTCTGGCAGTTCCACACCCTGTTTGCTGGTAGGGAAGCTGGTGGTGGAACAGCAGCTCCTGCTTTCATTGTTGACTTATGCTAATTTGACAGTGTTATCCCCATGATGCACTGTGTAGGCCTGTCTGGTCTTAGATTTTTTTTTTTCAGAGGTGTGATGAGGTTGTAGAAGACCCAAACATTTTAGCTGAAGAAAAAAATATTGGCAAGTTTACACTTGAAAGCTCAAAAATTTGAGCATATGTACTAGTATGTTGGACACACAGTCATCACCTGTGTACAGTAGGGCCCCACTTATATGGCAGGTTAGGTTCCAGGCTACCGCCGCAAAGCAGACATCGCCGGAAAGCAGAACGCCATTTTTTCCACTTATAAATGTACAAAGCAATATTTCCCATAAGAAATATATAATATAAGTCAAATTAATCCATTCCTGCTGTCAGGAGGCATGACAAAATAGTACATCAATATGATGCTATTATCAACTCTATGGCTTATTTATCTATCACAATTCATCTAATATGACATAATAAACAATATAAATAACATAAAAACCTGATATACACTCTAGAATGAATAAAATATGTAGTATGTCATTACGTATGTGGTGGCAGGGGAGGATGGAGTCACGGTCATTCTTGCTCCAGCTATGAAAACTTCTTCCCATTCTTTCCTCCTTCAGACATGTCAGTATAAGAGAAAATGGAGTTTGTAATGCTAACTGCATTAGATCACTTCTTTCATAAGAAAACCATAATGTAGAAATGAAATGGTGTACTTACACCATTTACATACCTTGCAGAAGATAGGCAGAGTGGCTTATGCTGTCAGGAGTTTATTTCGTTTCGTCCTTTTTCTATTGCTTAATTGCTACACTCTTAATGCTACACTGTGTCACTGAACGTAACTGCTTTAAACTGTGCTGGCATGCAGGAACACAATAAAATCATTAAGAGTGTGTTATTAGTCTTGTGTTATTAATAATAATAATAACAAAATAATAATCACTCTGAGTCGCATTAAATGTTGTATAAAATGTTAATATGGACATTTTGCTTAATCCATATATGATATTTTTTTCAAAATTATATAATAAAGGCGCTACATAACATATAAACATATAAATTAACATAAATATGAGATGTTTTTCCAGTCGGCTTGACGGAGTGAATAAAAACCATTCGTGTCCGGGCTGGTAACAATGACTACAACAACAACAACTGGTTTGTTTACAAAACTCGTGAACCTTCTACACTCATGTACTCATTCTCTCATTTATTCATTTAATCTTGTTTACTCACCTCTCACTCTACATTAAGACTACAAATATTTTAAGGTAAGTAATGAGTGTACTGTATATGCATTTTATTGCTCTAGGGCACTTTAAATGCCTAGTATATAATGTGTGAGTGGGGTAGCCAGATGGGAGTTACATACCTACCCCACTTTGATACCTACCTACCTTACTATTCACCTTGCACCCTATATTAAGACCATTAAGACTACGTACAAATATTTTAGGGTAAGTAATGAGTGTACTGTATATGCATTTGTTTGTTGGACAATCTTATTGAAACTTGGGCAATGTATGATGGAAAGATGATTCTTAATGTACACCAAAATTGAAAGAAATCAGACCATAAATAACGGAGTTCACTTCTGAACCATTAGCCGCTCCGCAGTTTATTTTAGTATGGTTTTTATGGTTGTATTCTCCTTTTTTTTTTTTTTTGTCTCATTTGATAGAATAGAAGATATATTACAGAAATAGATATGATTTTGATTCCTTTCACAACGAAAAGTATCTTGAAATTGAGCTCAAAGTAGCAGAAATGTTTATTTTTTGCTGATGTTCAAGAGTAAACAAATGACGTCAGCGTCCATTCCAATATGCAGTCATGAATGGGTTGACATTATTTATACAATTATTACAATAATGCAGTTGTCTGCATAACAGTAAATCTTCTATTTTTTGTGTGAATAAAAATTCTAAATTATTTAAATAATAATAATAATAATATGTATAATAATAATAGTACATACAATAATATAATAATAATACGTAGTACATACAATAATATAATAATAATAATAATAATAATATACAGTGGACCCCCGGAGTTCGTTGGCATCGGAGTTCGTAAAATTCGGAGTTCGTGATATTTTTTTTTTGAAAAATATTAGTTCAGTGTTCGTGGATCCGCTCGGAGTTTGTGATTCGTCCCAGACGCGTACGCATTCCCACGCATTCATACCATACATTTTGTCATTATTCCAGTGTTTTTAGTGCTTGCAACTGCTAAATAAGCCACCATGGGCCCCAAGAAAGCTCCTAGTGCCAGGCCTGTGGTAAAGAATGTCAGAAATATGGTAGAACTGAAAAAAAAGATCATTGCAAAATATGAAAGTGGAGTTCGTGTCGCTGAGCTGGCCAGGCAGTATGGCAAAGCCTATTCAAAAATAATAATAATAATAATAATAATACTTTATTGAGACATGGTACAGTGATACATGGTAGACATAGTTATTACATAGTTATTACATAGTTATTAATGAGATGTACATGCCAAAAGCCCCTAATATGCTGTGCATTGCAGGCATTCTTAGGACTACTTAATTCTAGACTACATGGTAAAAAGTTATAGTTGATCATTTATAAAATAAGTATAATTGCGTATCTAAGTTATAAAGTTTGAATATACGTTGAACATATCAATTAACCCTTTCAGGGTTTTTGACGTACTAGTACGGCTTACGCACCAGGGCGTTTGACGTACTAGTATGCCTAAATTCTAGCGCCCTCAAATCAAGCAGAAACAGGCTGGTAGGCCTAGATGTGAGAGAATGGGTCTGTGCGGTCAGTGTGCGCAGTATAAAAAAAATCCTGCACCACACAGTGCATAATGAGGAAAAAAAAACTCTGACCGAGTTTTTGGTTTAAAACAGCGACTTTGCAGTCAATTTTCGTATGGTATTTATGCTTGTATTCTCGTTTTCTTAGTCTCATTTGATAGAATGGAAGATATATTACAGAAATAGAGATAATATTGACTGGTTTCATGATGACAAGTACAGTGGTACCCCGGTTTACGATATTTTTTCATTCCAGAATGCTGTTCAAGTGCCATTACCAAACGAATTTATCTCCTTAAGAAAAGTTGTAAAATAGACTAGTCCTTTTAGACCCCCAAAATTACACTTACAAAAGCATTTAAAAAAATAAACTTACATAAAAGGGTGAGTTTGGGGACCATCGTAAACCGGGGTACCACTGTACCTTGAAACTGAGCGCAAAGTAGCGAAAATGTTCGATTTTTGCCGATGTTCAAGAGTAAACAAATCATGCCATGCGTCCAATACACATCAACTGGGTAGTCTAATATTCTTGCATAAGTGCGCTGATATTATTTATACCATTTTTACAATGATGCAGTTGTATACATAACAGAAAATCTTCAATTTTTTGTGAGAATAAAAATTCAAAATGGAAAGCAAAAGTAATGCAATAGGAGCCTGGAGACGTGACTAATGAACAGATAAAATGTTATTTTAGTGCCAGGAATGTCTGTCTTGTTTATTCTGGACCCTATTTTGAAATTGGCATCTTTTGAAATTTGTGTGAAATTGGCAATATTGCCAATTTCTGACCGATTTACTGGGTAGTTGAAATCGGTAAATTGGTGGTTTCTTGTACTCAATCGATAGAACAAATGGAATTCTACAATAATAGCTATGATTTTTGTAGACTGAGACATTGGAATTGGCCGAAAATAGGGCTCAAAGTGGGCGAAATCGCCGATGTGTAAATATCTTCTATACCGCTAACTTTGCGAGAGCATAATTCCGTTAGTTTTTCACCAAATTTCATACTTTTGGTGGCGTTATGATAGGAAAAAGATGCTCTATCGTTTCATAAGAAAAAATAATTTTTTTTTTTCCGAAAATGTTTCGACCCTGAGAGAGAGTTAAGAATCGAGGTCTCGACCCTGAAAGGGTTAATTGTAGCAATGCAACTAATTGAATGAGATAACAATTTAATACAATTAATTGCATTGCAGTTACAGTTTACGTGGTCATTATAATGTAAATGTTGTGGAAATAGTTAGCTTAGTACATGTATGTATTATTCATAACAGGTTTTACATTCAATTGATTAGTCAGGTTTTTACATTAAGTGATTATTCTACTTTGTTGGGAATGTTAGATATTGAGCATTTAGCTTTGGGTGAGAAGGTGGTTTTTTAGCATCGTTTTGAATTGGGGTACAGGCAGGGTTTCTTTGGCAATGACAGGTAATGAATTCCAAATTTTCGTGCCTTTTATATGCATTGAGTTTTTACATAGTGTTAGATGGACACGGGGAACATCGAGGAGTGATCTGTGTCTAGTGTTATGGTCATGTGTCCTGTTAAAATTGGTAAGGAGAAGTTTGAGTGGTGGGTTAATATTTGCATAGTGTTCTATGTATGTAATAGGCACAGTAAAAAGTATGGATGTCTTGTATGGTGATTAAGTTTAGGTTTTTGAATATTGGTGGAGTATGTTGCCTGGAGTGAGAATTTGTTATCATTCTAACTGCTGCCTTTTGTTGTGTTATTAGTGGTCTGAGATGAGTTATTGATGTAGAGCCCCATGCGCAGATTCCATAGGTGAGGTAGGGGTAAATGAGTGAGTGATATAGGGTAAGGAGAGCTGGTTGTGGAACATAGTACCGTATCTTGGATAGTATTCCCACGGTCTTTGAGACTTTCTTGGAAATTTGTTGTATATGTGTCTGAAATTTGAGGCCACTGTCAAGATGGATTCCTAAGAATTTTTCCCTCTGTGAGTTTTGTGATAGGGGACCCGTTTATCATTATGTTAAGTGGTGCGTTTGTAGCTCTGTTCCCAAACTGGATAAAATAAGTTTTAACAATATTGAGAGTAAGTTTGTTGGTCATCATCCAGGTAGATATTTTCTGCAATTCAGTATTTGCAGTGTTGGCTAGTGTGTCTGGGCTTGGGTGCGAGATAACGTATGTAGTGTCATCTGCAAAAAGTATGGATTTGAGTAGTTGAGATGCATTTGGTAGGTCGTTAATGTAAATGAGAAAGAGTAGTGGGCCAAGAACACTTCCCTGTTGGACACCTACGGTAATAGTTTGCGCGGTGGAGCTAGCTCCATTTGTGTACACATATTGGTTTCTGTTGCTAAGGTATGATTTTAGGTAGTTGAGGGAGTGTCCTCTTATACCATAGTGTGATAATTTTAGGTGTAACAGATCATGGTCACCTAAAGTCGGTACCTGACCAGCCAGGCTGTGGTTCGTACGTTGGACTGCGTGCGGCCAGCAGTAACAGCCTGGTTGATCAGGCTCTGGTCCAACATGAGGACTGGTCACAGACCGGGCCGCAGGGGCGTTTACCCCTGGAATTCTCTCCAGGTAAACTCCAGGTAATAGCTTTTGAATTCCTGCACATATTTTTCAGCAGCAAGTTTGTCTGAACTGGCTGCCTCACCATGCTTTATCACACTATGTATGCCACATCACACACAATTTACTCTTGACAACACTGTTTTTCTTGAACACACTGGGATTTTCAGAGTG
>WNWK01031513.1:0-22649 GCA_009830355.1 Cherax destructor
AAGATAATCTCAATTTGATATGTTCATCCTCCTTAACACTTGTTGCAATTTCATATCATCATATTGTCATTTAAAATCTTATAGTATCCTCATTTTCTTAATTTGAAATAAAATATATAACTAGAAGAAACTCTATAATTTTTTCTAGTATTGTTATTATACTAGTATAGCATCAACATACTGTAACTTGAAATAAAATATACAACTAGATTAAACTCAACCAATTTCTCTTGTATTGTCTTTTAATAGTATGTATAACCATATTATAATTTAAAATAATACAGAACTAGAATAAACTCAATCAATTTCTTTAGCATTAAGTACTTAGTGAATAAGTCTTTAGAATAAACTGCCCCTAATGCCATGGCATGCCAGTGGCTCTCCTTGCATTAGTTTTATAATTGTAACTACCAATAACAGTGTACACTTGTAACATGCATCGAAATATAAATATTATTATTATTATTATTATTATTAATTTCCCTATTTGGTCGGCAATGCTGCCATTCCAACACTCCATACACGAGTTGTGAGGCACCACTGAGAAATGGGGTGCCCATGATATGATGAGACACCCATCAGATATGATGTACCCATAAAATATAAGGTACCCATATTATTATTATTATTATTATAATCAAATAGAAGCGCAAAGAAGGGAATGTACGAAAGTATTGTGGTACCAACACTCTTATATGGGTGTGAAGCATGGGTTGCAAATGCTGCAGCGAGGAGGAGGCTGGAGGCAGTGGAGATGTCCTGTCTAAGGGCAATGTGTGGTGTAAATATTATGCAGAAAATTCGGAATGTGGAAATTAGGAGGTGTGGAGTTACTAAAAGTATTTGTCAGAGGGCTGAAGAGGGGTTGTTGAGGTGGTTTGGTCATTTAGAGAGAATGGATCAAAGTAGAATGACTTGGAGAGCGTATAAATCTGTAGGGGAAGGAAGGCGGGGTAGGGGTCGTCCTAGAAAAGGTTGGAGGGAAGGGGTAAAGGAGGTTTTGTGGGCGAGGGCTTGGACTTCCAGCAAGCATGTGTGAGCGTGTTAGATAGGAGTGAATGGAGACGAATGGTTTTGGGACATGACGATCTGTTGGAGTGTGAGCAGGGTAACATTGTGTGAAGGGATTCAGGGAAACCAGTTAATTGATTTAGTTGGACTTGAGTCCTGGAAATGGGAAGTACAATGCCTGCACTTTAAAGGAGGGGTCTGAGATAGTGACAGCTGGGAGGGACTTTTCTCAGCTGTAGTATCTGAGCTCCTCTGCAAAGACAGTGATTATGTATGAGTGTGGTGAAAGTGTTGAATGATGATGAAAGTTTTTTCTTTTTGGGGATTTTCTTTCTTTTTGGGTCACCCTGCCTCGGTGGGAGACGGCCGACTTGTTGAAAAAAAAAAAAAAAAAAAAAAGAAGCGCTAAACCACAGGGGTCATACAGCGCTGCAGGTTATTGCAGAATGCAGGGAGAATGGGTTGTAAGAGGGAGATGGATGATTAGTAGGGTATGGAGTGCAGCAGGACAGTGGATAATGCAGGGAGAGAGGGTAGCAAGAGATCGAGGTAGAAGGGACTGAGGGAGGTGCTAAAGGTATAATCTTCAGAGTTTGTGTAGTAAGTCAGTTTCTAAGGTACCCATAAAATATGTACCTATGAAGTTTAAGGTACCCATGAAATACGATTTAACCACATATCCATAAAATATGATGTACCTATGAAGTCTGAGGTACCCATGAAATATGAAGTATACCTTGTTCATGAAATGAGGTATGCAGTGAGATAAGATACTGAGACATGAGGTATCCTTGATATGAGGTACCTATTAGATGAAGTACTCTTGAAATGAGGTACCCATGATATGAGGTACCTATTACAGATACGTACACTGTATTGTATCAATACCTTCGTAAGGTAGATTAACAACTCCTAGCTTTTAAATTAAACAGGATAGTATGCACAGTAGTATAAGTGATTTTTTGTATACTAAGTAGATTTAGGTCTCTGAAGAGTGGGGGAGTGTGTTGTCTGGCAGTAGACTGCCACTTTTTGTTATTATTGGCTGAAGGTGACTTGCTATAGTAGATCTCCAGGCCTAAATAGCATAGGTGAGATAGGGATAGACTAGAGTAGTGTAATGTAAGTATAATGGAGAGGATGCCAACTGATTTGGATACTTCTTTTTTTATAATGTGTTGAATGTGGATGTTGAATTTCAAATTGCAGTTTAGGAACAGACTTATGAATTTTCCTTCATTTTGTTTGGCAATGGGAGAACTGTTAATCATAATGTTTAGTTGGACATTTGTTGCTTTGTTCTCAAACATCACGTAGGTCTTATCAATGTTAAGCATGAGTTTATTGGTAGTCATCCAGGATGATATCTTTAAGAGTTCATTAACAGTGTTATTGAGGGAATTCAGATTTGGGTGGGAGATGACAAAGGTTGTGTTGTCTGCAAAAAGAACAGGTTTAAGTTGCTGAGATACATTTGGAAGATCACTGATGTATATGGGGAAAAGCAGAGGCCCAAGGATTATGTACTAATAGTAATTTTTTTTTTTCAACAAACTGGCCATATCCCATCGAGGCAGGGTGACCTAAAAAGAAAAACTAAATTTTATCTTTTTAAATTTAGTAATGTATACAAGAGAAGGGATTACTAATACATAGTATTATAGCATAAATTAAAAGATTCCAGTATTTATTTTGATTGCTGCATTTATAGGTACTGTACAATAGTAAGAATACAAAGTTATAACACACTACATTTAAAAACGTTAAAATATAATATATATTTATTTTACATATGAAAATACCTAAATTACATTTTTATAGTATACAATGGGGGTTCCATGTGACTGTGATATGTCACAGCCATTGGACCTCAAAATAATATGCATTCTCATAAGACATGCCAAACTACTGTATATCTTCTATCACATCCGTTATTTTTTCCTTAATAGCACCTTTTATTAAATTTAATGCAAAATTGGTATATTCACACTTAAAAATTTAAAATACTGTAGGTTTTTCTCTGGGTAAAAAAAAAAAATGTTCATAAAATGTATTGACCATATGCTATCCTCAGCTTCTGATAGGAAATTAGTCTCACTTTTTCATTTTTTTCCTGAAATTGCTCCCATATAGTCATCCTCAAGCTTGTTTAGGAATATACCTGACTCGTATGCATTCCTTGCCACCCATTCAACTTTCCTTGTGATACTGCTTCACCTTAACATTAGTGATAGGTGGAGGTGGAGTTGCCTCTTTCCTAAGACTGAGGCCACCTTTTGTGACTGTCTGCCTAAGTGAGAATTCAGCAAGTCATTTTTTGGCTTAGAAACAGAAGAGATATTTATCCATTCATTTTAAGTCATTTCTGGAGGAATAACATAGGGATTGTTGTCTGGGTCCCTCTTAATGTCTGTCATTTGCAGTACCACATGAGAAATATGTGAAGGCAGCCAAGCAAAACAAAGAATTTAACCCTTTCACTGTCCATATCCTCAAAATTAATACTATGTACAGTGGACCCCTGGTTTTCATGATTTTTTCGTTCCAGAATGCTGTTCAAGTGCCATTACCAAACGAATTTATTCCCATAAGGAATAATGTAAATTAGACTAGTCCTTTTAGACCCCCAAAAATACACTTACAAATGCACTTACAAAAATACACTTACAAAAATACACTTACATAATTGTTCGAGTTTGGAGCATCACGAACACCGGGGGTCCACTGTACTTTTAACCCTTTCGGGGTTATGGTTGTACAAGTACGTTTTACGCACTGTGGTTATTGACGTACTAGTATGTACCCCTAAATTCTAGCGCCCTCAAATCAAGCAGAAACAGGCTGTTAGGCTTAGATGTGATAGAATGGGTCTGTGCGGTCAGTGTGCGCAGTATAAAAAAATTCCTGCACCACACAGTGCATGAGAAAAAAAAACTCTGACCGTGTTTTTGGTTTAAAACAACGACTTTGCAGTCTATTTTCGTATGGTATTTATGCTTGTATTCTCGTTTTCTTAGTATCATTTTATAGAATAGATGATATATTACAGAAATAGAGATAATTTTGACTGGTTTCACGATGACAAGTACCTTGAAACTGAGCGCAAAGTAGCGAAAATGTTCGATTTTGGCCGATGTTCAAGAGTAAACAAATCACCATGCGTCCAATACAATCAACTGGAAAGTCTAATATTCTTGCACAAGTGCGCTGATATTATTTATACCATTTTACAATGATGCAGTTGTATACATAACAGTAAATCTTCTATTTTTTGTGAGAATAAAAATTCAAAATGGAAAGCAAAAGTAATGTAAGATGGGCCTTGATACGTGACTAATGAACAAAGAAGATGTTATTTTAGTGCCAGGAATGTCTGCCTTGTTTATTATGGGCCCTATTTTCAAATTGGCATCGTTTGAAATTTGTGTGAAATTGGCCAAATTGCCATTTTCTGACGACTATTTTAGATAGTTAAAATTGGTAAATAGGCGGTTTCTTGTACTCAATCGATAGAAGAAATGGAGTTCTAGCGAAATAGCTATAATTTTAGTAGACAAACATTGAATTTGCTGAAAATAGGCTCAGTGAAATGCCGATGCGTAAATGTCATGGATACCGCTAACTCGCAAAGCATAATTCCGTTAGTTTTCGACAATTTCATAATTTTGTGGCGTTATGATCGGAAAAACATTCTTTATCATTTCATAAGAAAAAATAATTTTTTTTTTTAAATTCGTGGACCCTGAGAACGAGTTTCAGAGAGACCCCTTGGACCCCCAAAGGGTTAATCCTTTGGGGGTCCAAGAATTTAAAAAAAAAAAAAAATTCTTATGAAATGATAGAGAATCTTTTACCGATCATAACGCCACAAAAATTATGAAATTTGATCGAAAACTAACGGAATTATGCTTTCGCAAAGTTAGCGGTATTGATGACATTTACGCATCGGCGATTTCGCCCACTTTGAGCCCTATTTTCGGCAAATTCCAATGTTTCAGTCTACTAAATTATAGCTATTTCGCTAGAACTCCATTTCTTCTATCGATTGAGTACAAGAAACCGCCTATTTACCAATTTCAACTACCCAAAATAGTGGTCAGAAAATGGCAATTTGGCCAATTTCATACAAATTTCAAACGATGCCAATTTCAAAATAGGGTCCATAATAAACAAGGCAGACATTCCTGGCACTAAAATAACATCTCTGTTCATTAGTCACGTCTCAAGGCCCCTCTTACATTACTTTTGCTTTCTATTTTGAATTTTTATTCTCACAAAAAATAGAAGATTTACTGTTATGTATACAACTGCATCATTGTAAAAATGGTATAAATAATATCAGAGCACTTGTGCAAGAATATTACTCTGTCCAGTTGATGTGTATTGGACGCATGGTGTGATTTGTTTACTCTTGAACATCGGCCAAAATCGAACATTTTTGCTACTTTGCTCTCAGTTTCAAGGTACTTGTCATCGTGAAACAAGTCAAAATTATCTCTATTTCTGTAATATATCATCTATTCTATAAAATGAGACTAAGAAAACGAGAATACAAGCATAAATACCATACGAAAATAGACTGCAAAGTCACTGTTTTAAACCAAAAACACAGTTTTTTTTCCTCATTATGCACTGTGTGGTGCAGGAATTTTTTTATACTGCGCACACTGACCGCACAGACCCATTCTATCACATCTAAGCCTAACAGCCTGTTTCTGCTTGATTTGAGGGCGCTAGAATTTAGGGGTACTAGTACGACCATAACCCCAGGGCGTAAGCCGTACTAGTACGGCTGAAACCCCGAAAGGGTTAAGTGTCCACTTTTAGAAAGAAAAAACAAACTTCTGAAATGGAAGAGAATCTTTTTCTGAATGTAATGACACCAAAAGTGCAAAATTCGATGGAAAATTTACTAAATTAAGCAGGCAAAAAGCAGTCTGGGTGCAATTTAAACATCTGCGATTTTGTCAACTCTGAGTCCTATTTTAAGCCAATTCCATTGTTCCATTTGACCAACTTCTTAGCTATTCTTAACTAGTATGCCTTCTGTTCTATCAATTGAGCACAAGAAACTACCCTATAAAGTGCACAGAAGTTGGTAATTTGGCCAATTTTACACAAAATTAAAAAAATACCAATTTAAAAATAGTGCAAATAAATAATGCAGATATATCTAGTTCTAAAACAACATTTCCTCAGTTCATTAATCATGTCAGCAGGCCTCTACTATATTACACTTGTCTTCCATTTTGAATTCATAATCACACAAGAATAGAAAATTTACTCTATTTCCTGGATAAAAAAAAAAATACAACCAGAAATGATTGGTCATGGTTTACAGAATCCCAATAATTGAATCAAACATATTACCTATCCTCAGAAAAATTTACAAAAATTAAATACTATTTCAGTTACTTTGAGCTCAGTTTCAAGCAACTTCCAGTCCTGAAACCAACCAAAATTTTTGCTATTTCAGTAGTATGTCTTCCAATCTGTCAAATGATACCAAGAAACTATCTATAAAACCATAAAAACTATCCTAGAAAAACCTCAAATTTGCTATTTTAACCCTTTCAGGGTCCGTGCCGTAGTTCTACGGCTTTGAGTTCAGGGTCCAAACCGTAGTTCTACGTCATGAGCTCAGCTTACTCAGATAAGCTGTGAGCAGTAAATTTGGGCCTGGATATGAGAGAATACATCTATGTGGTAAGTGTGCACCACATAAAACAAATCCTGCAGCACATAGTGCATAATGAGAGAAAAAAAAACTGAAACCGTAATTTTCTATTAAAACAGCGACTTTGCAGTTTTTTCGTGTACTTTTTATAGTTGTATTTGCTATTTCTTGGTCTCATTTGATAGAATGGAAGATATATTACAGATATAGAGATGATTTTGATTGGTTTTAGTATTGGAAATGGCTTGAAACTGAGCTCAAAGTAGCAGAAATGTTAAATTTTTGCCAATGTTCAAGAGTAAACAAATGACCTCACACATCTAATACACGCCAGCTGGTGGGTCTAATATATGTTCACAAATGTGGTGATATTATTTGTACAATTATTACAACATTGCATAACAGTAAATCTTCCATTTTTTGGTTTGAATAAAAATTCATTATGTGAATAAAAAATCAAAATGGAATTCATTTGTAAAGACTGAAAACATAACTAATGAACAGAGGAAATGTTAGTTTAGTGCCAGGAATGCCTGTATTGTTTATTCTGCACCCTATTTTGAAATTGGAATATTTTGAACTTCGAGTTAAATTGGCTAAATTACCAATTTCCAATCACTTTATTTTGTAGTTGAAACAGTTGACTGGGCGATTTCTTGTGCTCAATCGATAGAATAGAAGTAATACTAGTGAAATAGCAAATAATTTGGTCAACTGGAATAATGTAATTGGCCTAAAATGGGAGTCAAAGTTGGCAAAATCACCGATGCGTAAATATCGCTGACGCATCAAAATTCGCGAGAGCATAATTTCGTCAATTTTCAATCAAATTTCGTACTTTTTGTTTTATTACCTTCAGAAAAATATTCTCTACCATTTCATAAGAAAAAATAAGATTTTATTTTTTTTTAAATTCTTGGACACTGGCGCACCCCTTCCAAAAATGGCCTTGGACCCTGAAAGGGTTAAACCAAACACATTGTTAGTTTTTTGCTTTTCCTATCATGCAGTGTGTAGAGCAGGATTTTTTTTATACTGTGCACATTCTGTGCCAAAATCTGCCACTCACAGCTTATCTTAGTGAGCTAAACTCTTGACATAGAATTGCGGGAGGGAACCTGGCCTCAATGACATAGTTCTACACGACAGCCATTGAAAGGATTAACTAGTTACACTGGTTAACTAGTTACACTGGTAAGTAGTTACACTGGTAAGTAGTTACACTGGTAACTAGTTACACTGGTTAACTAGTTACACTGGTTAACTAGTTAGTACACTGGTAACTATAGTTACGCTGGTTAACTAGTTACGCTGGTAACTAGTTACTCTGCTAACTAGTTACGCTGCTAAATAGTTACGCTGGTAACTAGTTACGCTGGTTAACTAGTTACGCTGGTTAACTAGTTACGCTGGTTAACTAGTTACGCTGGTTAACTAGTTATGCTGGTTAACTAGTTATGCTGGTTAACTAGTTATGCTGGTTAACTAGTTATGCTGGTTAACTAGTTATGCTGGTAACTAGTTATGCTGGTAACTAGTTATGCTGGTACAGTGGTACCTCGAGTTACGATATTTTTTCGTTCGAGAATGCTGTTCAAGTGCCATTACCAAACGAATTTATCCCCATAAGGAATAATGTAAAATAGACTAGTCCTTTTACACCCCGAAAAATATACTTACAAAAGCATTTAAAAAAATAAACTTACATAAAAGGGCGGTTTTGGGGACCATCGTAACTCGAGGTACCACTGTAACTAGTTAGTGGTCCAAGTCAGACTGAAACATCGTAAGTTTCATTCTCCTATGTACCGGTTATTTGTGTAGTATTTATAAATTATTACTGGAATATATGTGGAATAATGTGGGCACAAAAATAATTTTTTTTTTACAAAGCATTTCAGTCAATGGGATGTAAAATAAACCTCCCAATTTGTGAATTTACAAATGCAGAAGTTAAGCATGTTGAAGAAATATAGCATTTAAAAAGGTATAATACAGAAAAAAATATACAAAGTGTTAATATACTGTTTGTTGTATTAAAAATAAAAAAATAGCAGTACTACAAGTAATAATATAGAAAAACAGATTGGGCTACTGATAAAATCTGAAATAAATACAGTGCATACAAAGATTAGTCTATTAAAAACAAAGGCTTCTACCAATAAAGCAATTGTCATTGATACAACACATAAAATTGCTATAAAAATTATAAAAAGGGAAGGTACTGTATATCTCTCCTTTCATATCCAGACCTAGAAACAGATTTGAATAGTAAACAGCTCATTGATAGAGGACATTGCCCAGTAGATATACACTTGTTTGTCTCATGCATGTAAAGTATACCGTGTATAATAGTATGTAATATGTTTGGAGTGACATCTAAACTGTCATATCTGAGTGCCTCTGCAACGACAGTGATTGTGTGAATGATGGTGAAAGTGTTTGTTTCTTTTTGGGTCACCCTGCCTCAGTGGGAGACAGCTGATATATTAAAAAAAAATGTACCTATACAATATATGCTTTGCCTATATTTAAAGCAAAAATAGAACTCATTCTTCTTCAAATCATCTCTGCCCACTTAAGAACCACTAAGCAGGGCAGTAGTACAGTAAGTCTTATGGAATGTACAGTGCTACCTTGGTTTACGATGGTCCCCAAACTTGCCCTTTTATGTAAGTATATTTTTTTAAATGATTTTGTACGTGTATTTTTGGGGGTCTAAAAGGACTAGTCTATTTTACATTATTCCTTATGGGGATAAATTTGTTTGGTAATGGCACTTGAACAGCATTCTGGAACGAAAAAATATCGTTAACCGAGGTACCACTGTATTTGTGAATATTTAACAATATTTTAATACACAGGTGTCTCCCACCAAAGTAGGATGATCCAAAAAAAAAAAGGGAACACATTCACCATAATTCATTTAATAGCTAGTCTTGTTGGAAATATGCAAAAATAACAGTTCCTATGACCTTCCAAACTGCAACATGCTTACCCCTCCTTCAGAGTGCAACCAGCGTTCTTTTCGCCTCCAGGACTCAGAACATCAGGAGAGAAAATGCATGTTTCATTTGTGGGTCTTTCAAACTGCAAGCTGGCTCTCTGCACAGTTGGAATTGTTTCAGACTAGCAAGACATATTTAAATAAACTTACATCCAAAAGTGGGCACATGTTCCAGTTTTGTCCAAGGACTGCATTCATTTGGTGCAAGTGAAATTTCACAGGTCAACTGTTCACATGCATAGATATCTTCAATATCAACAAATGTCTAAATCTTGTTTATTATTGTGAAGACTCTTTCCTTCTGTTTTGAATATTTTGTATGCTCCAACCTTCTCACACAAAAAAATGTAAGCATATGATCGATATAAATATTGTATACTGACAACCAATTTAGGAACATATACATATTTGTAATGCTTAAATATTTATTTAGGTAATCTTTCACTCTTTCAGCTTTGTCAAGCTGTGGACTTTTGAGACTTAACAAAGCTTCCAGAGAGTGAAACATATCCAAAATAAATATTCAAGCATTGCAAATGCATCTATGTGCCTATATAATAAACCTTTGATTTACCTGTGACCTGTTTCCGGAGTTTTCCAACTCACCATGTTGTATATAAGAGCGGACCTACTGTTTACACAACACTCTCTTGTACATATGAGATTATATGCACAACAGTCAGTAGCAACATGTGATACACAAGGCACTTTCACATTTAGACATAAGGATAAAGGATAAAGGTTTATTTCTTTGTAAAAGTTACAATGTGTAATTACAATTTTGGTTTGCTAAGTGTACAAAGAAAGCCACTATCATGCCGGGGCATTTTGGGCAAACTAATCCTAATACAGTGGACCCCCGAGTAACGAAAAAACTTCATTCCAGAAGCCTGCTCAAGTGCCATTACTGAACGAATTTACTCCCTTAACCCTTTCAGGGTCCAAGGGGGGTCTCCGAAACTCGTTCTCAGGGTCCAAGAATTTAAAAAAAAAAAAAAAAAAAAAATTTTCTTATGAAATGATAGAGAATCTTTTTCCGATCATAACGCCACAAAAATTATGAAATTTGATCGAAAACTAATGGAATTATGCTTTCGCGAAGTTAGCGGTATCCATGACACTTGCGCATCGGCGATTTTGCCCACTTTGAGCCCTATTTTCGGCAAATTCCAATGTTTCAGTCAACTAAAGTTATAGCTATTTCGCTAGAACTCCATTTCTTCTATCGATTGAGTACAAGAAACCGCCTATTTACCAATTACAACTACCCAAAATAGTGGTCAGAAAATGGCAATTTGGCCAATTTCACACAAATTTCAAACGATGCCAATTTCAAAATAGGGTCCATAATAAACAAGGCAGACATTCCTGGCACTAAAATAACATCTTCTCTGTTCATTAGTCACGTCTCCAGGCCCCTCTTACATTACTTTTGCTTTCCATTTTGAATTTTTATTCTCACAAAAAAATAGAAGATTTTCTGTTATGTATACAACTGCATCATTGTAAAAATGGTATAAATAATATTAGAGCACTTGTGCATGAATATTAGACTCGCCAGTTGATGTGTATTGGACGCATGGTGTGATTTGTTTACTCTTGAACATCGTCAAAAATCGAACATTTTCGCTACTTTGAGCTCAATTTCAAGGTACTTGTCATTGTCAAACCAATCACAATCATCTCTATTTCTGTAATATATCTTCCATTCTATCAAATGAGACCAAGAAAACGAGAATACATCAATAAATACCATACGAAAATAGACTGCAAAGTCGCTGTTTTAAACCAAAAACACGGTCAGAGTTTTTTTTTCCTCATTATGCACTGTGTGGTGCAGGAATTTTTTTATACTGCGCACACTGACCGCACAGACCCATTCTATCACATCTAGGCCTAACAGCCTGTTTCTGCTTGATTTGAGGGTGTTAGAATTTAGGCGTACTAGTACGTCAATAACCCCAGGGCGTAAGCCGTACTAGTACGTCAATAACCCTGAAAGGGTTAAGGAATAATGTCACGTAGGTTAGTCTATTTCAGGCCCCCAAAAATACACTTCCACAAGCACTTACAATATTATACTTACATAATTGTACGATTTCCGGGGTGTTCGTTACTCGGGGGACCACTGTACATAGTAATAACTTAAAACTAGACAAAATAAAAGTGGTTAACTTGATTACAATCAAATTTAATCTTAATACTAATGTGAGGTAGTCAAGGTGGAAGTTTATAAGAATAATAATTTTGAATTTGCACATAATAAAAGCTATTACAATTAATGGTTCAGGCAGTAATATTTCATGGACTGGCAGAAGTTTAAAAGTCTAGAGGCCACATAATATAACTACAGTTAGCAGTTGTTTTGGTTGATTTGGTTAGTATTGAGAAATAAGATGATTTTTTAGCAAAGTCCTAAATTTGTAAGTAATCAGGTGATCCTTTACCGGTTCCGGTAGCGAGTTCCAGAGCTTCAGGCCCTTTATGTGCATAGCATTTTTGCATAGTGTGAGACTGACACAAGGGATGTTGAAGAGTGCCTTATGCCTTGTATTGTGACTGTGCATTCTGTTGTGACTGTCAAGGAGTAGTTTAAGTGGAGGGTTCATGATGGAATTTAATGTTCTGTATATGTAGTAGACACAATAATATGAGTGTATGTCTCTCACAGCCTGAGACCCAATATATTACACCAAAGACATTCACAATATGCTTAATAGTAATTGGTAAATACATATACACACTATGCAGAGCATTGTTCCACAGGACAATAATGAATGCAATAAGTCATTTTTCACTTTTAGTACAGTGGTACCTTGGTATATGTTCGCTTTGGAATAAGTCCAACTTGGTACATGTCCTGTTTGGACGCGAAAATTTTTCCTTGGTATACGACCTTTGTTTGGAATACGACTCGCGTGCTAGAGCTTGTATGGGTCAAATGAGTCATGACACTGCACGCTACCCTTGTTTACCTCTCTCTCAATGTGGAGGAATTAGTGGAGGGGCACAGGGAAGAACTGACCATTGAGGAGCTGCAGGAACTTGAGAAGGAGGAGCACAAGATTAAGATGGATACACTCTCTTCAGGCTCGTAAGAGGAGATAGAGGAAGCCCCTACTTCATTAATCAAGGAAATCTTTGCCAAATGGATGGATGTCAAAAACTTTGCAGAGAAGTACCACCCCAACAAAGCCCAAACAAGCTATAATAGCATTGTCTGGAATGACCAGACAATGTCACATTTCCGAAACATCCTGAAGAGAAGGCAGAAGCAAAGTTCTTTGGACAGATTTTTAGTAAAAGTCAAACCTAGTGAGCTTCAACAAAGTCCAAATAAGAAAAAGAGACAGAAAAGAGAAGGGGACTCTCCTTCCAAACATTAACATTTCCTCCTTTTCCCTTCTCAGCACTATCCTAGTAGCACTTGACTCTTTTCAGCAAAGTAAAGTGAGGTTAAATTTGCATTTATTTCATCTAATTCTTTTGTATTTATGTATGTATTTTAGTATTAAGCAGTGTTTAACCCTTTAACTGTCCAAACGTAGATATATGTTTGTACGCGTACTGCTCCGAACGTAGATCTACGTTTTATTTTTCATTCCTTCAAATTTAATGCAATAGGCCTGAGTCGCCTAGACATGAGAGAATGGGTCTGCGCCCTCAGTGTGCGCAGTATTAAAAAAATCTGGGACCACTTAGTACCTTGTGGGACCACTAGTTCAATTGACTGCCAGCTAGAGCAAATAATGTGGCAAACACCATGGATTCACTGATGTCATGTCGCATTAACACTCCCCTTATAAGAGGAAAGTAAAAATAGGTCGATAAATACATGAGTGGCTGTGGGTGGGTGTGACTTGGATCTGACTAGCTTGTGCTACTAGGTCTGATGCTGTGCTCCTTCCTTCAGAGGATGTGACCTGAGTAGGTGGGTCATTGGTCTAAGCTGGGGGGTGACATGGACCTGTCTTGCATGGGCCAGTAGGCCTTCTGCAGTGTTCCTTCTTTTTTATGTTCTTATATATTCGGCAGGCTGGCTTTGGCTGTCTCTGGCTGTCTCTGTGTCTATATCTGTCTGTCCTATATCTCTGTATCTGTCTATATCTCTGTCTATCTATATATATCTGTAATATCTCTCTCTCTCTCTCACATGTACACATAAGTACAGTTATTATACATAGTGTAAATTACCTAGGATAACCCAAAAATTCCAGGCAAAGTCCTATACAATGCTTGTAGATATAAGACATAATACGCATGACTGGCAAGTAATACGCATTGTCACTTCTGCATCGCGTATAATACCTGTTGGCTTACGAGCCGGACTCAGACTGAGACAAGCAGATGGAAAGACACACACACACACACAGGCAGACGGAAAGACACACACACAGGCAGACAGAAAGACAGATAAGCAGAGCTAGACAGACAGACAGATAGACAGTGGAAACAAGGAGAGGGTTCCCTGCTCCCATTCATCAATGTCATTGGGCTGTCAGTGTTATCTGACACTTGTCATAACACCATTCTTCAAGGAGTTTCATATACTCCAGGCACACACAGGCAGACAGAAAGACAGATAAGCAGAGCTAGACAGAGACACAGATAGATAGACAGATGGACAGATAGATAGACAGATAGACAGGGAAAACAAAGTGAGGGTTCCCTGCACACATTCATTCATCAATGTCATTGGGCTGTCAGTGTTATCTGACACTTGTCATAACACCATTCATCAAGGAGTTTCATATTATACTCCAGGCACACATAGGCAGGCAAAGACAGATAGATAGAAACACAGATAGACAGATAGATAGACAGATAGATAGACAGATAGATAGACAGATAGTTAGACAGATAGACAGATAGATAGATAGATAAACAGATAAATAGACAGACAGATAGACAGATAGATAGACAGATAGATAGATAGACAGATACAGACAGTGAAAACAAAGCAAGGGTTCCTTGCACACATTCATTCATCAATGTCACTGCCTTATCAGTAGTTATCTGACAATTGTCATAACATCATTCTTCAAGGAGTTTCATATATACTCCAGGATGTCTAAAACATTACTGGGACCTATAAATACTTTGTATATATTTATAAACAATAGTAAATGACCAAGGCAGGTGAAATTGTTCACCTGTTGGTGTCATTGTGACTATTTGAGTACTATTTCAGTACCTAATATTAGTGTTAGAACAAAGATTGGCTATGAAATCACAAGAACTATTATAAATTGTAATTACCAGAACATATACTCTTATATGGGTGTGAAGAATGGGTTGCAAATGCTGCAGTGAGGAGGAGGCTGGAGGCAGTGGAGATGTCCTGTCTAAGGGCAATGTGTGGTGTAAATATTATGCAGAAAATTCGGAATGTGGAAATTAGGAGAATGTGTGGAGTTACTAAAAGTATTTGTCAGAGGGCTGAAGAGGGGTTGTTGAGGTGGTTTGGTCATTTAGAGGGAATGGATCAAAGTAGAATGACTTGGAGAGCGTATAAATCTGTAGGGGAAGGAAGGCGGGGTAGGGGTCGTCCTAGAAAAGGTTGGAGGGAAGGGGTAAAGGAGGTATTGTGGGCGAGGGGCTTGGACTTCCAGCAAGCATGTGTGAGCGTGTTAGATAGGAGTGAATGGAGACGAATGGTTTTTGGGACATGACGATCTGTTAGAGTGTGAGCAGGGTAACATTTTGTGAAGGGATTCAGGGAAACCAGATAATTGATTTAGTTGGACTTGAGTCCTGGAAATGGGAAGTACAATGCCTGCACTTTAAAGGAGGGGTCTGGGATAGTGACAGCTGGGAGGGACAATTCTCAGCTGTCGTATCTGAGCTCCTCTGCAAAGACAGTGATTATGTATGAGTGTGGTGAAAGTGTTGAATGATGATGAAAGTATTTTCTTTTTGGGGATTTTCTTTCTTTTTGGGTCACCCTGCCTCGGTGGGAGACGGCCGACTTGTTGAGAGAGAAAAAAAAAAAAATTGTATAAATTAAAATAAAAACTAGAAAAAAAAAGTATATCGGCATTACTTCTGCAAGCGGCAGGACATGTTGTTGCCGTCAGGTGAGCATCCAGCACCAACTTGTCGGGCTTATATCTCGGTAAGTACTGGCCCTAAAATTTTTTTTTTTAGCCTATCCTGTTTATAAAAATGCGCTCTTCATTTAAAAAAAAATACGATTTTTTTTTTTCAAAATATTCGGAGCAGTGCGCGAGTGAACGTAGATCTACGTGTGGACAGTTTAAGGGTTAAATTACATATTTTAGTATTAAGCACTGTTTAAATTATTTTATACAACCCCATCAATGTATAATATGCCAATAACACTAGGATTTTTTTTCTTCATGGGAACGGATTAATCGTTTTCCCTATATTTCTCATGGGAAAATTCGTTTGGTATATGTCCTATTTGGTATAAGTCCAAGGTCCTGGAACGGATTAAGGAGGTAGCACTGTATAATTTTTTACTGATATGTGTATGCAAAAATAAATGACATGACACCATAATCACATTTGTCCATATTTCTTTACCCTTTGCTTAGGAGCTGGAAATAATCTGCTTAGGACAAGTCTTTGAAAATCCAGACACTGACCTGTGGATGAGACATGGGAGAAGCCCAAATAAATGTTTTACAAAACATAAACATCACAATCATGCTTACATATTTAATAATTTGCTAATATTTTGTATAATAATTGAACAAATTGTGCAATAGAACTGTATCACAGATTATGTAGTTCACAAACAGATCAATAATTCTTTTGTGATGTTTAATTACATATTATTATATACATACGAACAAGCTTTGCCTAGGTAGTAGGTTGGTAGACAGCAACCACCCAGGGAGGTACTACCGTCCTGCCAAGTGAGTGTAAAACGAAAGCCTGTAATTGTTTTACATGATGGTAGGATTGCTGGTGTCTTTTTCTGTCTCATAAACATGCAAGATTTCAGTTACATCTTGCTACTTCTACTTACACTTAGGTCACACAACACATTCATGTACAAGCATATATATACACACCCCTCTGGGTTTTCTTCTATTTTCTTACTAGTTCTTATTTCCTCTTATCTCCATGGGGAAGTGGAATAGAATTCTTCCTCCGTAAGCCATGTGTGTCGTAAGAGGCGACTAAAATGCCGGGAGCAAGGGGCTAGTAACCCCTTCTCCTGTATATATTACTAAATGTAAAAGGAGAAACTTTCGTTTTTCCTTTTGGGCCACCCTGCCTCGGTGGGAAACGGCCTACGTGTTGAAAGAAGAAGAAAGAACAAGCTTTGCTGTAAAAGTTATACTGAATTATGTCACAGCTTAATATCACAGCTACATAGTCTCTCTACTCCCATCTGCTGCTGTTGGAAACAGATAAGGTGATATCCAGTCTACTTTGTTCAGCTAGACAGGTCTCCTTCCTCCCCAGCTAATATACTTGGTAACAGATCAGATAATATACTGGCTACTCATTTAGCTCCACAATGTCTCTCTCCTCTCCAGTTGCTACTATTGGGAAGAGATCAGGTGACATCCAGTCTGCTCCATTCAGCTCCACAATGTCTCGTTCCTCTCCAGCTGCTGCCATTGGGAACAGATCAGGTGACATCCAATCTGCTCCATTCTGCTGCACAATGTCTCCCTCTTCCCTAGCTGATGTTTGTGGGAACAGATCAGGTGACATCCAGTCTGTTCCATTTGAATGCACTAGGTTTGTTTCCCCAGCAAATGACACTGCTGACAAACAATGTCTTGATGAGAAGTCCTCACCATACTCTTTCACAGTACTGGAAGCACTTCCAGCCACTGCGATGTATCCAGCCTCATGTAGCTGTATTAGAAAACTGTATAAATATCAAAGACAAATAAATAGTTTAAGTAAACACCAAAATTAATTTTCACCATAACTTGCATGAGAGTTGCAGTTTAATATTTATTGTAATGATAATTTTAATTCAAGAAGCTTAATACTTTAACTCACTTTTGAAAAAGTACAAAGCACAGTTGTGCAATATTTTTAATCAAAACAAGAAAAAAGCATTTTGAATGACAGTGATGTTAAATACTTGTCAGTATACTGGTGTCATTGAATGTCTAAATAATTTAACAATAAAACATCAAGATAACTAGGAGAAATCATCAGCTGAATTCTTTATTCAGCTCTGTTAAGGTAACTAGAAGAAATGATCAGTTCAATTCTTTATTCAGCTCTGTTAAAGTGACCAAGTTTAATTTTATTTTACAGTTGTAAAATTGCTCTGCATAAAGTTGTAAGTTGCTTTGCATAATCAGGGGCCTTTCATGTGTACTATTAAGTGTCATCCAGTTTTGTAAAGATTATGTATCTAGTAGTAATAAAATATTATTATTATTATTTTTTAACACACTTGCTGTCTCCCACCGAGGCAGGGTGCCTGGAAAAGAAGAGCTTTTTCTTCTTTTTACATTTAATAATAATAATAGTAATAATTATTTTATTTAAGCATGATACAATGTTTGTACAAAGGAAAATGACATTTGGGTGTAATACACAAATAACCTGCATATAGAAGAGAGGAGCTTACAACGACGTTTCGGTCCGACTTGGACCATTTACAAAGTCACACTAACAAAAAGAAGAGAGGGAGGGAGTTTATATATGCAGCCGACAGGGGCGAGAACAAGAGAAAGTAGTGGAGTAATAGTGGTAGTAGTAGTGGAGTCAGTCAAATACAAAGAAAGAGGAGCAGTGCAAGGGAGCTAGTGGCCCACATAGGGTAGGGGCAATAACACAGAGGGGGTAAAAGATAATAATGAACCACATAAACAAGGCAAAAGAAAAAAAAACATAAAGGAGAAAGAAGAAAGAGGAAAGGGGAAGAGGGAGAAGGGAAAAAAGAATCAGGTTAAGTCACGAGTGTTCTGAAGTTTGGAGCATTTAACAATGTAATGGGAAAGGAAAGCATCAACAGAGACAAAGCCAGGGCTCAGATTCATACAACGAAAGTTGTGTATAAGGGAGGATTCAACAAGACGACGACTGTGAAAGTTGGACATAGGGTAAACAGTTTTAGCAGAAGACCAATCAATAGGATGACTGTGATCTCTGACATGACAGAAAAGAGCATTATTGATGTTCGCAAGCCTAACACTATTTTTGTGCTCCCTAAGTCTGTCAGAAAGAGATCGGCCAGTTTCTCCAAAGTACTGAAGATGACAGGAGGAACAAGAAATAGAGTAGACACCAGGGCATCTATAGAGGGAGGAGAGGTATGAACTAGACTAGTGCGAAGAGTGTTAGTCTGGCGGAAAGTAAGTTTGATGTCTAAGGAACGGAGAGAGCTGTTGAGATTAGAGAGACTGGAAATGTAGGGAAGACAGAGGACAGGAGAGTTCCCAGGAGTAGAGAGTTTGGGAGAGAAGAAAGTCCGTTTAGCACGTGAGAAGGCAGAGTCTATGAAATGGGAAGGGTAGCCAAGACAGGAAAATGAAAAGATTATTAAGAGCATCAAGAAATGGTAGGAAGAGACTAGAGTCATGAGACCAAAGCAAAGATGTCATCTACATAGCGGAGCCAGAGTGAAGGGCGCACATCAATAGTAGGAAGAACAGTCTCGAAGTATTCCATGTAAAGATTAGCAAGAACAGGAGATAGAGGAGAGCCCATAGTGACACCAAAGGTTTGAGAATAATATTTACCTTGGAAGGAAAAGGAATTAGAGTCCACACAAAGGCGGATAAGATCAAGAAAGACATCGGTTGGTATAGGGAGATGAAGTAACCCTTCATTGGCCTTCTCTCTGAGAAACTTAAGGGCATCATCAAGAGGGACATTAGTGAAGAGGGACTCAACATCAAGAACATCTCCTGTTTTTGCTAATCTTTACATGGAATGCTTCGAGACTGTTCTTCTTCCTACTACTGATGTGCGCCCTTCACTCTGGCTCTTTGGCCTCATGACTCTAGTCTCTTCCTACCATTTCTTGATGCTCTTAATAATCTTTCCCCTTCCATTAAGTTTAAAGCTGAATGGGAATCTAATTCCTTGCTTCCTTTCCTTGATGTTCATGTGCACTGCTCAGTTACAGGTTTTGCCTTTTCTGTGTACCGCAAGCCTATGCACAGTGGCATGTACATTCACTACTTTTCTTATCATGCTTCCTCTGTCAGGAAAAGTGTTCTTATCTCCCTCTTTCTCTGTGCTCTCCGCATTTGTGATCCTCAGTTCCTTGAAGTAGAAATTTCCAATCTTCATAATTCCTTTTCCCGTCTTGGCTACCTTTCCCATTTCATAGACTTTGCCTTCTCACATGCTAAATGGACTTTCTTCTCTCCCAAACTCTCTGCTCCTGGGAACTCTCCTGTCCTCTGTCTTCTCTACATTTCCTTTCTCTCTAATCTCAACAGCTCTCTCCGTTTCTTAGACATCAAACTTACTTTCCGTCAGACTAACACTCTTCGCACTAATCTAGTTCATACCTCTCCTCCCTCTATAGATGCCCCTGGTGTCTACTCTATTTCTTGTTCCTCCTGTCCTCTTCAGTACTTTGGAGAAACGGGCCGATCTCTTTCTGACAGAGTTAGGGAGCACAAAAATAGTGTTAGGCTTGCTGACACCAATAATGCTCTTTTCTGTCATGTCAGAGATCACAGTCATCCTATTGATTGGTCTTCTGCTAAAACTGTTTACCCTATGTCCAACATTCACAGTTGTCGTCTTGCTGAATCCTCCCTTATACACAACTTTCGTTGTATGAATCTGAGCCCTGGCTTTGTCTCTGTTGATGCTTTCCTTTCCCATTACATTGTTAAATGCTCCAAACTTCAGAACACCCGTGACTTAACCTGATTCTTTTTTTTCCCTTCTCCTTCTTCCCTTTCCTCTTTCTTCTTTCTTCTTTCTCCTCTGTGTTTTCTTTGTTTTGCCTTGTTTATGTGGTTCATTTTCTTGCCCCTACCCTATGTGGGCCACTAGCTCCTTGCAGTGCTCCTCTTTCTTAGTATTTGACTGACTCCACTACTACTACGACTACTACTACCACTATTACTCCACCACTTTCTCTTGTTCCCGCCCCTGTCAGCTGCCTATATAAACTCCCTCCCTCCCTTCTTTTTGTTAGTGACTTTGTAAATGGTCCAAGTCGGACCGAAACGTCGTCTTAAGCTCCTCTCTTCTATGTGCGGGTTATTTGTGTATTGTTCCAGTCACGGTATTGTGCCTTTTTTTTGTTATTTGGGTGTACATCCCAAGCCCCTTTATATGCAGAGCTTTTCAGGCAAACTTAAGACTAACTTAAGATTAATAAGGCAATAACAGTATGAGTAATTTTGTACATATAGTCACTTAGGTGAGTGTAATTTTAAATTGAGGAGTTTACAATGCATACAAGAGAAATGAATATGCTATTTGATTTGAATAAGTTTGATAGAGAGGAATTACAGACTTCATTATTAACCTAAAGCAGACATAATGGATTGATTAACATTTGAGAGGATTACACACATTAAAAGTAAGTATATATTGATGATAATGTTTTACCTATGCTCGTGATATTGAGCAAATGATTGTATAGTTTTTACATATTTATGATGGGCTGGGATAAGCTAGGAAGATAAGGTGTTGTTTAATGGTAATTTTGAAAATGCTGGCTGAGTCAGTGGTTCTGGAGATTTCTGGCAGAGAGTTGCAGATTTTGGGCCCTTTTATGTACGTACAGTGGACCCCCGCCTAACGAACACCCCAGAAATCGTACAATTATGTAAGTATAATATTGTAAGTGCTTGTGGAATTGTATTTTTGAGGGTCTGAAATAGACTAACTTATGTGACATTATTTCTTAAGGAAGTAAATTCGTTCGGTAATGGCACTTGAGCAGGCTTCTTTAATGAATTTTGTTCGTTAGGCGGGCGTCCACTGTATATTGAATTTTTGAAGAGATTTAGCTAGTCATGGGGAATGTCAGAGAGATTTTTGTGCCTAGTATTATGTCTATGGGTCCTGATGCAACTGTCAAGAAAGAGCTTCACGTCAGGATTTGTATAAGAATTTATTGTTCTGTAAATGTAGGTTGCACAGTAGTACGAGTGAATGTTTTGTATAGTGAGTAGGTTTAGGTCTTTGAAGAGTGGGGGAGGGGGGTTAGTGTTGTCTAGCAGTGAATTGTGTGATCATTTGCACTTCAGCTTTTTGTTGGGTTATTACTGGCTTTAGGTGATTTGCCATTGTGGAACTCCAGGCACAAATAGCATAGGTGAAGTAGGGGTAGATCAGTGAGTAGTATAGTGTAAGTAATACTGTTGGTACATAGTACCAACAGTAATGTATCTTTGAACATTACTAATGTATCTTTGATACATTACTATGTACATTAGAAACTTTTTTTGTGTGTTGGATATGGGTGACGAATTTAAAGTTACTGTCAAGGTTTCGAATTACGAAAGTTTCGTGTTGAGAAATAGCTCCTGGAACGAATTAATTTCATTAGTCGAGGGCCCACTGTAGTTGCTTCAAATGCAAGATAGACAAAATAAGTCACACAATCAACTGTGTGAGAAATATGATATAGTGAGGTAGTAGTTACTAATATTCTACACTAACGCAGTATAAGGAATTGGTCACTGAGCATCTCGGAGGAAGTTGGACATTTCATTTTCATTCGTGATATAGTAAACACGGCCTACATTTGTTTTCCTTACTAGAATTTTTCCATCCCTTGTGAACATATCCCTTGTAAACATATCCAATGTACTAACTCACGTGCCAAGAACTTCTTTTGCATTGTCCTATTCTTAAGTCTACTTACATTGTTCTATTTTTAAGTTTAATTATAGAATCACACTAAATCTTATGATTCCAAACATTGATCCTGATATCAACCTCTCATTAAATGATTTACATGAACCAAACAACAACTGTCATTACTACACAGCAGAACAGGCTAAAACACTACTCAAAGCCAACAATAAC
>WNWK01031514.1:0-22648 GCA_009830355.1 Cherax destructor
AAATTTGTTTTCTTTTCTTTTTTTTTTAAAAAAAGAAACCACTGCCCCTATCAGACACCTAGCAATGCCTTATCTACTCAAAAATCACCACTGGTTACTAGAAATTTTTTCTGTTCCCCAAAACCCCCGGATTCCCCCCTTCCCCCCTTACTTCCTCCCTCTTCACTCCCACTTCATAGTCCTTTCCCCCTATCCCCTTCTAGCTCTTTCCCCTCTGGCAGTAAAAAAGAAGTTTTTCGGCGATTCCGTCCCCCCCCATAAACCCCTTTTTAGGGCTCGTCGTTGTTTTTTCCCCTCGTTGTTCAGTAAAAAACACAGGCCTTATTCCTAGGCTTTATTAAACAAATCCATGGTACATTTCTGCAACAGAAAGAAAATACCCCCTAATTTTTCTGCTGGGACAGGTAATTAAGGTCATATCCCCTCAGAAAATCTATTTTTCGCGACATTTTAAAAACACCATGTAATCTAAAAAGAAATGTTTTGTAAGGGAAGACCACCCCATGTGGGGCCATCAATTTTTGTTTTATTGAAGGGGCCCCCCGGGGTTTTGGCTAATTCCCTGCTGGCTCCCCACAAGAACTTATCACAAAAACCCCCTTTTAAAATATCAGATACAGTAACCCCCCAAAGGGGTTAGGGGGGGCTTTACCCCCAGACCTTGTAGCCCTTGACCTCTTCGGGGGTTTGGGTTTTTTTCTAAGCGGGGTTTGACTATCTGCTGGGGCAGCGTATTTCAATAGGGGGTAGCCTCAAGGGGGGCTTCCTGGAAAACCAAGCATTTTCCCCTAACTAAACCAAACGAAACACCACAAAAACCTATTGATACAGTAAACAAGATAAATGACTTTTTCCCCCAACTATAGGAAAAAATCTTCCAAAAAAATTTCAGATACCTCCCGAAAAAAGTGATTACCTAGGGGGGAAAATTTCCCCCTCCTCCTTATATCTTGCACCTACAAACCCCCACAAGTCTCCATAAAAATCAAGTCATTTAAAAAAAAAAATCAGGACATCCCCCCAAGTTCCACCCTTAATATACAAACGGCTGCTCATGCCTTTTTTCCATTCCCCTTTTCTTTTTTTTTTAACCCCAAATCATTGAATCAACCCTTTCCCCAACACTACTCAAAACAGAAGGGGGGTTACCCGAAAAAAAGGTGGTGACCCTACAGATAAATAATATAGGCCTATCCCCAAATCTCCCTTTTTGCTATCCAAAATATTCGAAACTTGTGCACAAGAGATTATACTCTTTTAACGACACAAAGCATACTCAACCCTCCAATTTGGCTTCGGAAAAAAATAAAAGCACTAACGATGAAATTTAAAAAAATGATAAATTTTTTACACAGCATTAAAAATAAGGAATATCCATGGGACTTTTTTTGACTTGGAAATTTTTGACACAGTAAACCACGGCATCCTCTCCACAAATTGGGGCCCTATGGAATGAGGTCATGCCTAACCCTCAAATCCTATAAATAGGTACCAGTATGTCACTTTAAAGACACATCCCCCGGCCTACCACTAACACCGGCGACCCCCGGGAAGTGTCCTTGGCCCCTCTCTTCCTCTTATACATCAATTCTTCCCAATGTATAAAAACATTAAACCTCTTTTCTGACTAAACTTATGTCACCCCCACAAACCCCCCACGCTTAATACCATTTTAACGACAATTTAAAAATATCAACTTTGGATGACTCCCAAAAAAACTTACACAAAACCTTTTGGGGCCTTCTTTTTTTTTGGGAAAACAAACAGATGACCCAAAAAATTAAAAACCAAAGATCAACTCACCCTATTGCTAGACATTAACGAGGGGGGGTTCCTGGGCCTTCACCTTCAGGGAGCCTGAAATTCAGCACCCATACCCCAAAACTAAAAAAAGTGCCAAAACTTTTGGGGGTCCTCCCCAAAAAACCCCGGGATTATTTTCCACAATCACCCCCCACTCCCTTTTTACTACTCACTCATCTATCCCTCCCCCCTTTTGCCATTTGTGCATGGGGATCAACAGCAATTCCCCAAAGGGGCCCAAAAATAACCCAAAAAAAGCCGCAGTAAGAATTATCACACAATCCAACGCTGGGGAGCACACCCCCACTCTTCAAAACCTAAACCACTCACTGCCCCGAACATCCATATTTTTCTCTACTATCTCATTTATAAACCTTTTCCCAATTTAACCCCCGAGCAAAAAAACCTTTTTACAGTTGTGACAGGACCCATAAAATAATACCAGCCCAAAAAAAACTCTTTGACTTCCCCCTTTTCCCGCTAAATCTATAAAAAAATTAAAAACGAAAAAAGGCCAAAATTTGGGAAATCCTGCCTGAAAACTCGGGGAAATCAGACACAACCTCCTTTTTTAAAAGGGGACCTTAAAAAAAAATCTTATCTCCTTCCCAAACCGGTGTTAACCATCAAAACTATTTTTTTCCCCTACCCCCAAAAATCCCCTTTTTGATTCTGTGATTCTTTTAAAATTTCACATTCCCCAACCACACCCCAAAAAATTTTGATATCTGTTCCCCCCTTTTTGCACAGTTCAACCAAAAATTTTAATACAATTATTGCTCCATAATACTTAAGCTAGCCCTTAAATTTCCCAAATTTTAAATTTGAAACTATATTATCCTTTTTTATTTTTATCATTAATATATAAACTAGTTGCTAATTTTTTTTACTAATTGTTAAATTCTCAATTTTAAAAAATTCCCCGTACCTAAATTTTGAAACCCCAACCCCCAACCCCTTTCAATCTGTATACCCCTTTTTTAGCTATTAATTTAAAACCTTTAAGACTCCAAAAAATAGGCATACCTAGGCATATTATTGACCCCCCTTGTAATATCAACTTTAATGTATAACTATAAGTCCCCCCCCTTTTATTACATAAAAAAAAATTTTTTTTAATTTGAATTTGAATCTATTGGTGTATCTTGAGATTCCGCACTAACATTGGTTTCAAGGGGGGAAAAATTTCTTGTAGATACAGTAGTCTCTTCACCCATTTTGGTAGCGAATGTGGAAAAAATTCGGTTAAAATTTGTAGGAGCTCTACCTTTCCCCAAAAAAGAATCCGTCTTTTTCCCCGGTGACTCTTCAGGAGAAGGGTTTTAGGGTCCCCAAACCAAAAGGGGGCATGGAGGCTCCAAAAGGGAAAACAACAATGGTTAAGGGGTCTCTCAAAAAGGGTAGCATTAAAAATTTGCACAACAATGATCTAATAAGTGAAGGGCATCAGGTAAGACAGTCCCCCAGTGTTGAACCTTAGATTAAGATTTCAGTGTCATTGTAACTGACCCCAAAAAAAACCCCCTTTGTTACCAAAAAAACTCCTGAAGTTCATTCTCGGGGAACGAAGCCCCCTTCTGAATGGATATGGGGGCCCGGCATACCAAAATACGAATAACGGGGGAAAACAACGGGTGACAGAAAAACAGCCCCTTTTTTCGGGAAAACAAAAAAAATAGAATATTCATCTATGTTAAAAAACCATTCTGGTTTATCTTGGTAAAATCCTTTGAAATCTATATTCAGTCTCTCGAAAGGCTGGGGGGGGTTTTATGGGGAAAAATTTTTTCTGGCTGGTGAAAGTTTGGCTTGCACCCCATACTCTGCATGATCGTCACTTGTCCCCCTCTTCCACTGAGTGGGGCATTTCTTAGATTTAACAAAATGAACAGGCGTGTCTCCTGGGTGACCGGGCCTTGTGGAGCTCTGAGGGGTTTTCAAATCATGACATGCTGCTCCAAAAATGGGCCCCAAAAAAAAGCACCCCCTGGTTTTTTCACCTGGTCGTCAGAATATAAAAATTATAACACGGGGGTTTCCCCCCCCGCGTTTTCTTGTCATTCTTGATCTTACTTTTTTCTTCTTGTCAAACATATCATCACGGACCATTGGTCAGCCCCTTTTTCAGTGAAATTCCCTGTTAAATAATGCCTCCAGTGGCGAACTGCTTTTATGATGGCCTGGGCCCTTTTCTGGGCGGGGGACTTCTCGGGGCCCTTTGAAAAGTTCTTAAAAAAACTGGGACGTCCTGCCTGAGATAGGACTGCAGCAATGGCCCAATTTAAAGTTTCCACCCCCCAATGGTAAAAACCATCAATAGCCTAAATTTCTGAGTTTTCAATGTACTGTTTGGGGTATAAAAACAGCTTCTGCTTCCTTTGCCCGGAAATATTTTTGGAGCCCCCCGTGGGCGAACTTTCCAAAAAGGGTTTGGGGGTCCATTTTGGGGAATAAAAAAGACCAAGAGTTCTTTGGAGTGGCTTTTTGTCTTGGGGCTTTGGGAACCCTAGAGGTCAAAAATCTTTGGGGGCTGGGGATATTGCACCTCCTTCCCCCACAAAACCCAAAGGGGGTTTTAAACCCCCTTTTGTAAAAAAATTTTACTTTTTTTCCCCTTGTAAATTATATTTTTTTTCTTGGCGCGGGAAAAAAAAAACCCCCAAACCCCCCCTTCGACAGGACCCCCGACGTCCATATTGTCTGTTCCCCCAATTTAAAAACTCGGGTGGAAAAAAAAGGGAGAAATATAGAGATCAAATAAAAGGGAACATTACTAGAATATGGGGAATAAGGGGGGGGGTCTATTCTCTTGGGGTACTCCACCTCTCTTTTTTTAAAGGGGGGAAGGGGGGAAACGATAGTCGGAGAAGGGAAAAAAAGGGTTTGGGTTAGAGCAGGGAAAACCCAATTTTTAAATAGTACCCCGGGTAGTTATAATAAGAAGGGGTCCCCCATAAAAACACCAAAAGGGGGGCATTTTGAAAAAAACGTAGGGGCCTTATGGGGGGTTTACCTCCCCCGAAAAAAAAAAAAACATCAATAGGTTATTATATTTAATTTTCCCCACACATGGACCTTATATAAAATGGGGCAAGGGGGGAATAAAACATACCCAGGTAAGACCACTTACAATTTAATAAACACATTACAGGGGTATCTTAAAAAAATTAACACAAAAAAAAATTGCAACAGATTTAAATCTTAATTTCGGGGGTGGCTTACTGCTGTCAAAAACCCCTCCCCATAATTCCCGGGGGGTCCATTACTTTCCCCACTGAAGGGGTTAAAAAAATCTTGATACATTCCTGCTTTGGGGGACTCCTGAGACCTTCAAATCCCAGATTACAAGGGGGGTCTGATCCTCCCCGGGCTATAGTGTTCCCCGGGCTTTCTAGCACTCTTCCCCCTCAGTATCTCTGGGGGGTCTTTCCTTTCTTTGGGCATGTCTTTGGGGGGGGCCCGGTTGCTTTTTTAAACTTTTAGCAGCAGTATAATCAAATGGGAAGTTGAAAAAAAGGCCTTAAAAGACAAGGTGTGGAGTGGATGGGGAACTCTTCCCTGTTCCCCCCCTTTTTTGTCAACCCCCCCGTACCCCCAAAACTTTTAAAAATTTTTAAAAAAAGAAGGTCAACTTGCCTCTATAAAAAACCCTTTTTCTTCACAATAATTATTACAATGAAATAATACTAGAAAAAAAAACAGAAAAAAAATTAATGTTATCGCTATTTAAAAAATTAACACAAATTCTAGAAAAACATATTTTGGGAAATCAATAAAGGGGGAACAGAATGGAAAAGGGTTTTGGGGAAGAAGTGGAATTGTTTTTTTAAAATCATCTACATAAATAGTAATAATCACAATAATTTTAAAATAATAATAAAAAATTTTCTAAGGGGCTATTAAAAAATTTTACACCAATTACCCCTTTTAAACAGGGAAGGGGGCTTTACATTCAAAAAACTTATCAGGTTTTTTATCATGTTCCTTTTCCGGGGTCTTCCTTAAAAAAGGGAACATTATCTAAGAAAAAATTCCCCAATTCTCTTCCCCAATGGTGAATCCATTTCTTGAAACAGGCTACCCCCCTTTGGGAACCCAAAAAAGGTTTTTCTAATAAACTGATAGAACCGTCACTAGCCTGAAACCGTGTTTTGGTTTTTTTTTCATTCCTTATGGGACTTGATGATAGGCCTTTAGATCCAATTTTCTAAACACAGTACTGAGCAATTTTGTTCACTGTATTCAATTCGGGGTGAGGTCCCATCAAGAGTGTAAATTTGTTGATTGTCTCAGAATAGTCGATAGCCAGCCTCCGTTTCCTATAATCATCCTTGACAACAACGACCTGTGCACGCCACGGAGAATTACTTGGTTCTAAAATACCCTCCTTCAGCAGCCTCTGAGTTTCTTTCTCAATGAACATCCTATCTTCATAAGAATAGCGGCGTGACTTAGCTGATATAGGATGACAATCCGCAGTAAGATTCGCAAACAGCTTTGGTGGGTCTACCCTTAAAGTGCTAAGACCACAGACAAGAGAGGAGGCAGTTCACCTCCATATGTTAAGGTAACACTACCATGACGCTTCTGAAAGTCCTGACCAAGGATCACATCAGAGCACAGTTGTGGCAGAACAGCTAAATGTACATCTTGATAATCCCTGTCATTAACTCTAAGGTTTACCTTACAAAACCTAACGTCTGAATAGAGAGAGATGTTGATGCCATGGAAACGGTACCTGATGAGTGATGTACCGTCAAGGAGTGGCGTTTAACTACGTCAAGGTTGATGAAACTCTCTGAGCTGCCACTGTCAATCAGACCATCTACTTCTGTTCCTTTGATGAACACTTTCACAACTGCCTTTGACAGTGAATTTGGAGCAGCCGCCGAAGTCACTGTTCTAGAGTCGCCTGGTCGGAATGCATAGAAGCACTAGCTCTTGTTGATGATTAGCACGACATACTTTAGCAAAGTGACCTTTCTTATGGCATTGATGGCACATTGCTTCACGAGCCGGACACTTTGGACGTGGATGTCTTGAAAAACCACAAAAGAAACACTTTGTGCCTGCAGCTGCTGTCACTGAAGCAGGTTCCACGGTAACCTCATTAAAAGAGTCTTGGTCGGGAGTTACAGCACTTACCACTCGAGAAGGCTGGGTAGTACTGTAACTTCAGAATTCTTCTGAGCTGAATCTAATGATCTTGCCTGGTCAAGGGTAGTGGCTAAGTCCAGAGTTTTATTCTCCAATAAACGCTGCCTTATTATTGGTGATTGCAGGCCACTGATAAAAGCATCCCTGATGGACTCTTCACAATACTGAGAAGCTGTCACCGCTCGGAAGTTACAGTCCTTACCTAATATTTTCAATGCTTGAAAGTATTCCTCTAAGGATTCACCAATCTGCTGGCGGCGAGTTGCAAGACGATATCGTGCAAAGATTTCATTTGTGGGCTTAATATACTGAGACTTGAGGGCATTGATAGCATCTTCATAGGTATTACACTCAGAAATAACCTCATAGATTTTAGGTGACACAAAGTTGATGAGCAGGCTTAGTTTATCTAGATCTTCCTGAGGAAAGGCTCTCAAGAAGTTTTCGAAAGTCTTAAACCAGTGCTTCCATTCCTGAGCAGCCGTTGATACACTGGGGTCAGAGTCTAGCCTCTCAGGTTTCAGTAAACGCTCCATTTTGCTGTGTAGTCTAGCTCAGAATCGCCACTCAGGTAGCCAGGATATTTGTGTTCAATAAATTGTTGTGATAAAAACACAGGCCTCATTTCTAGGCTTTATTGAACACAAAATCCATGGTACATGTCTGCAACAGAAGAAAATACATCTAATGACTGCTGCTGCAGGACAGGTGATGTAAGGTGCATATGTCCTCAGAAAAGCTATAGCTACTGGCGACATATTTAAGCTTACCATGTAATCTGCATCACGAATGTATTTGTGTAAGAGCGAGACCACAAGCCATGCTGGGCCATCGCCGTACTGTTTGTTGTTATTGTTAGGGGCCCCCTGAGGTGGTGCCGTATTGTGTCCTGCTGCGGCTCTCCACAAGAGCGGTATCACTACACACCTCATTCACCTTTTCCAGACCCCATGACTGATTTCCTTCTTCAGAGAAATGCACAATAATGATAAATATCATTATGGCAGCCTGAACCCCTCTGATGCCAGCCATAGTTACTCTTCACTCTTTATCACTTCACAACAAAAATTTGTTTTCTTTTCTTTACTTTTTATTAAAAAGAAACCACTGATCCTATCAGACACCTAGCAATGCCAAGTAGCTACTCTAGAAACACCACTGGTTACTAGTAGATTTTCTGTTATCACATACCCGGATTACCCCTCACTTGTCCCCTTACTTCGTAAACTCCCATCACTCCTCACTTCATAGTCCGGCTTCCCCTATCACACTTCTAACTCATTTCCATCCTGGCAGTGTAAAAAGAAGTTTTTCAAAGGCGATGTCCGTACACAGCCCCATCAGTCCCATATAGCGGGGCTCGTCGTTGTTGCTATTCCTCGTAGAGTTGATGTGTCAGCCATTTTTAAAAGCAGTGAGGGAAAAACGGCCACTTCCCTGACAGATTCTTGGAGTTTTGTCGTTAGATTTGGCGTTTTCTCCTATGTTTCCTCCTAATGTACACTGGTCATTAATATGGAAGTCAGCTATTAAAAATATCCTTGGTTGGTTAACTATTCACTTCTTTCCCACATTTAGCACTGAGAGAGAACCGCCGGTATAGCCTGACAGTTTATTGGAGTTTGTTTTGTAGATTTATCGGTTTCTCCTGTGTTTCCCTCCCATTAACACTGCTGCAGATGATATGGTGTATTTTGAGTCCCTCTCCAAGAACTGAAAGGGACGAGGTTATATTTACTATAAATTCACTAATAGTCCGATTTTTTTTTAAAGAATGTAATCAGAGCCTATTAGAAGTTCCATAGAGTTTCCTTAAAAACTAGAGAAAACAAATAAAAATAAAGATAAGATAAGATTTCTTCGGATTTTTAACCCCGGAAGGTTAGCCACCCAGGATAACCCAAGAAAGTCAGTGCGTCATCGAGGACTGTCTGTCTTATTACCATTGTGTTCCTTGATCTTGTCCCCCAGGATGCGACCCACACCAGTCGACTAACAACCCAGGTACCTATTTGCTGCTAGGTGAACATGACAACAGGTGTAAGGAAACACGTCGAAATGTTTCCACCCCGCCGGGAATCGAACCCGGGCCCTCCGTGTGTGAAGCGAGAGCTCTAGCCACCAGACCACCGGGCCGGGAGCTTTGGTATGATAACACTGCAGTATCCTTTATGACTGACCGCGGGTTCTATGCCCGCCCGTGGTATGTTTATTTATGGAAAAGACTATTACAAACTCCGCCCTAATACTTGTAAAACCATGATTCCTGTATAATGTGGGAAAAATCATAAGAATATCTTCATAGTAAAAAAATTTTGCTAATATAAAAACTTTTAAGAAAAAAACCAAAAAATATGATTGATGGTCGAGAAACATCATAATTGGTTCTCCAACAATGTAAACTGTATGTACTCATTAGGTACTCAGGCACTCAGTAGGTACTCAACAGGTGCTCAGTAGATACTCTAGAAAGTAAGTACTCATTAGTCGCCCAGTAGGTACACAGGTGAGAAACATCAACAAACGCTGAAGCTAACACAGCAGGTAACAAGGCAACACAGTAGGTAACAAGGCAACACAGTAGGTAACAAGGCAACACAGTAGGTAACAAGGCAACACAGTAGGTAACAAGGCAACACGTCAGGCAACAAGGCAACACAGTAGGTAACAAGGCAACACAGTAGGTAACAAGGCAACACGTCAGGTAACAAGGCAACACAGTAGGTAACAAGGCAACACAGTAGGTAACAAGGCAATACAATAGGTAACAAGGCAACACAGCAGGTAACAAGGCAACACAGCAGGTAACAAGGCAACACAGCAGGTAACAAAGCAACACATCAGGTAACAAGGCAACACAGAGTAACACAGCACACAGTAGATAAAGTTGCAGGGTAACATTGCAACTCAGCAGGAAACTTTGAAAGCAGATAACACTGAAGGTAACACAAGACTCAGATAACAGTGAAGGTATCATAGGAACACAAAAGGTAACACTGAAGGTTTCATAGGAACACTGAAGGGAGAACAGTAACACAACAGGAAACACTGCAAGGTAATGTTGCAATACTGCAGGTGACAATGAAACAAACCACAACACAGCAGACAACATAACATATGAGGCAACGCAATAATACAGCAGACAACACAAGAGTAAAACAGGCAACACAATAACACAACAGATAGCACAAAACAGAGAAAATACAACAACTCAGCAGACAACATAACAACGCAACATGTAACACAGCAGGAATCACCACAACACAGCAGGAATCACCACAACTCAGCAGACAACATAACAACGCAACAAGGAACATAGCAGAAATCACCACAACACAGCAGGAATCACCACAACACAGCAGGAATCAGCACAACACAGCAGGAATCAGCACAACACAGCAGGAATCACCACAACACAGCAGGAATCACCACAACACAGCAGGAGTCACCACAACACAGTAGGAATCGCCAAAACACAGCAGGAATCACCACAACACAGCAGGAGTCACCACAACACAGTAGGAATCACCACAACACCGCAGGAATCACCACAACACAGCAGGAGTCACCACAACACAGCAGGAATCGCCACAACACAGCAGGCAACAAATCAGACAAAATAATAACACAGCAATAAAACACTAGGAACTAAAACACAGCAGGTAACATAGTAGCCGACAAAACACTGGTAACAGTAATTTGTTGTGCATTATAGTGTGTTGTGTAGTACTGTATTGTGTAGCATTGTGCTGTGTGGTGTACTGTAATACAATACAATACAATTACTTCTGAAAATTCTCAGTTAATTTCTTTCGTTAGCTCAGTCGGTAGAGCGGTGGGTTTTAAATTTGAAGACGGCGGTTCGAGCCCCGCATGAACCTTTCTTTTTATTAATGGACAGTTGTTGAGTAAACTTAATTTGAGTTAAATATACATAATAAGTACGAGAATGAAAAGGGCGTAGCTACGAAAGTGAAGAGTCAGGATAGGATGGCTTGGTCATCATTCCTTCTGTGTAAGTGAAGGAATGAACATAGTAAGTGTATTCAGGTATACACACACACACATCAACCAGATAACTGCGGCAGCATATGGGCGACTGGCAAACCTAAGATTAGCGTTCCATTACCTTAACAAGGAATCGTTCAAGACACTGTACACCGTGTACGTCAGGCCCATACTAGAATATGCAGCACCAGTCTGGAACCCACACCTGGTCAACACGTAAAGAAACTAGAGAAGTGCAAGGTTTGCGACAAGGTTAGTTCCACAACTCAGGGTCTGTCCTATGAAGAAAGGTTGAGGGGAAATAGGACTAACAACACTGGAGGAAAGAAGGGTCAGAGGAGACATGATAACGACATACAAAATACTGCGGGGGAAATTTACAAGGTAGACAGTGACAGGATGTTCCAGAGAGGGAACACAGAAACAAGGGGGCACAACTGGAAGCTGAAGACTCAGATGAGTCAAAGGGATGTTAGGAAGCATTTCTTCAGCCACAGAGTAGTCAGGAAGTGGAATAGTCTAGAGAAAGATATAGTGGAGGCAGGAACCATACATAGTTTTAAGACAAGGTATGATAAAGCTCATGGAGCAGGGAGAGCAGAGACCCAGTAGCGGACAGCGAAGAGGCGGGGCCAGGAGCTGAGTCTCGACCCTGCAACCACAATTAGGTAGTACAGTTACATAGATTATCATACATAACAGTATATGTGTAGAGAACCTGGGATAACCCAAAAAAAGTCAGAGTGACTTATTTCCATTGGTTAGAGTATTCTTCATACATAAGCAGGTCATCTGTAAATGATTTGCAAATATCATCATTACTATAAAAGCTGTAAATTGACTTCAGATTGAAGCAGTCAGACAATATAGTGTATAACTTGACTCACGAAATCGTAATGACACGATTGCAAACAAACCATACCACGGTGGGGTTCGAACCCGCGGTCACAGAGTCTCAAAACTCCAGAGTTTTGAGACTCTGTGACCGGTTCGAACCCCACCCGTGGTATGGTTTAATATAGTTATACCTAGTTTGGGGTAAGGGTTAAATCCAATTTTAATAAACAATTATATTGTACCCTTCCCGTGGCCTGGCTGGCAAAGTTCTCGCTTCACTACCCATGAAATCGTAATGACACGATTGTAAACAAACCATACCACGGGTGGGATTAGAACCCGCGGTCTGACTTATCTTACTCACCTGAGGTGACCAGATCAGTTGAAGACAGGGAAGCAGTTCAGCCTTGAGACGAAACAACTACGTTATAAATCTCTCAAAAACACTATCACTTCCTCCCTTTTTTTTACATATTTATGGAAGGGAGATTTTAGATTTTGTCACCGAAGTGGCTAGTTTATTGTGTACCCCATATCCATCCTGTGGACAGTAGCGCAAGAGCATATGGATACACAAAAGGCCTAGGAACTAGGCCCCAAAAGGTTAACAGGTGTAAGATAAGATAAGATTTCTTCGGATTTTTAGCCCCGGAGGTTAGCCACCCAGGATAACCCAAGAAAGTCAGTGCGTCATCGAGGACTGTCTCTTATTTCCATTGGGGTCCTCAATCTTGTCCCCCAGGATGCGACCCACACCAGTCGACTAACACCCAGGTACCTATTTGCTGCTAGGTGAACATGACAACAGGTATAAGGAAACACGTCAAAATGTTCCCACCAGCCGGGAATCGAACCCGGGACCTCTGTGTGTGAAGCGAGAGCTTTAGCCACCAGACCACCAAATTTAGGGAATTTGCTTAGTATATATGGTATCTTATTTTCATTAATAAGATATTTTGATAGGTCACATAGGTTATTATACTGTCTCTCTATATTCCTCAATAAGTGGACAATTAAGCACATAGTGTTTAAGACAGTGACCATATGCCTGATCACATAATTTGCATTTAGTCTGCCAAACTGCCAGAAGTACTTGTAGCCAAGCCTAAGGGGCCCCATGGGGTGCGCGGCGCGCCAGCGAAAAAAAAAACGCGAAAAATTAAGGAAACTGAGTTAATGGTATAGAAAAATAGCTAAACTCTCTGGCAACAATGGTACAACAGTCCTTTAATGCCATTTGAGGACGAGGCCATCCAGTCTACCACAACCAGATCTGAGACTGAACCTCTGCAAAGTGTGGACGAGTTCAACCTCCCCGCAAATTATTCTGGTGATACCAGAGTGCCATCACACACACCAATTGTGGAGGAGCTAGCCAACCCTGCTAGCACATGTGGAACTACTGATAGTTTACCACCCATACCTATGCATCCACCTGAATTTTGGGATAAGTATGTCACTCCTCCCAATACACACATCTCCAACAGTCAGACGGACGCTACACATGTAACCCCCCTGGAAGCTGGAGATGAGTCAGATGCACAGGACCCACCCGCAATGAATGATGAGGTAGTTATGTCACAGGCACCAACAAAGAGCACTGATTTAACCAAAGTACCTGTTACAGAAAGAACTAAGTCAGGTGAGCCCTCCTCTGGAGAGGCATTTGATTCGCCTGACCTTCCTCAAATTATAACAAACTTGCAGGAAAAAATTGAGCATCTTGAACAGATGCTGACAAGTTTAATAAATATATGTAGTCAAGATGATGCTCCTGAGTGTGTTGATGATGTCAAAAGTGCATCAACAATCTCGGTTCAATTTCAAGCCATTTATGAGAAAGAAGCCAATGACTCTTGGCTTCAAAAGTTGCCTTGGAACTTGCTGCCAATTTGCAGGAAAATGCTTAGAAATAAAGGTTCTGAAGATAAGCATGTACAAACTATGCTATTTGCTCTTAAGTGTCTGCACACTGTAGGCAAAGCATAACTGTAGTCTTACCATCTTATGAACAAGAGATTGTAATAACTCACTACAATGGATGGATTACAATTTTTTCATGGAACATTGCTTCTATTAGGAAGCGGTTGCCTGACTTACATCATATTAGTGCAACCAAGAATATTGATGTCATCTGTTTGCAGGAATGTAGACTGAAAGAAGGAGTACCTCCACCAAAGTTGTCTGGATATGCAGCTTATAACTTAAGGTCAACCAACTGTTGTGTGATATATGTCAGAAAGAACTTGCCACATTCACTCCTTACCCTGCAGAGTCGAGTAAACATGCAGTATCATGGTGTCAGAGTATACGCAGGCGACTTTTCCATAAACATCTTTAACCTTTATGCCCCAGCAAACCAGCTTCGACCTGATGCTTTACCAGATCACATCAATAGTGAACCTACCCTCATACTTGGAGATTTTAATGCCAGACATAAGAATATTGGTGGGTCTATAACAAACACCAATGGAACTAAACTAGTCAAATTTCTAAATGAGCATGATAATGTTCGTATTGTAGGCACTATTGAGCCCACTCACATATATGGAGGCATACTAGATCTGTGCCTTGGATTTAATACATCATATACGATGCATGACTGTTATAGTTGATGATCTTCTATCTGATCACTTCCCAAGACTCACAACTGTCAATCTTGATCATATCTCAAGCAACCAAGGAGCTAAATACAGAAGGAGGAAACTTATTCTCAACCTAGAACACAGAGAAAACTTTATTAACCACTTGGATCAATGGTATAAAGATTATGAGCCCACTGGCACACAAAAATTCAATGATGATCTAGTTACCGCTATTGAGACTGTACTCACAGATCAAGTGGGCAGGAAAAGACAACATAAACCTTCCACTAGAAATGACAATAAAAACCAATGTAAATATTATAATGACCCACAGCTACGCAATCTAACACATGCAGCTAGAAGGATTGGTAAAGCATACCGTGAGTGTAGAACCCCAGACCTTCTCAGAACATTCCAAGCTGCACTAACAAATGCAAGAAATAGAAAGCAAGAACTTAGGCAACAGGAATGGGAACAATTCGTTAATGGATTAAATAGGTCCACCCCTTTAAGTCTGGAATGGAAAGGTATAAATAAAATAACCAGGAAAAAGACTGGCAATGTTGCTCATCCCTTTCCACTTGAAAAAGCAAATGACCTCATAAATGACTGGTCCAAAATCTCCAGGCATGAAAACCTGCCATCTCATATTAGAGAAAACTTAAGAGTGCTTCTGAAGAAATGTTTGAACTGATTAATTTTATGAGCCAAAATATTGATGAGAGTGATTGCCTCTTCACAGAGTATGAATTAGATAACGCATTAACTAAAGGTCGATCAACTGGTCCTGGAGAGGATGGTATAACCTATGATATTCTCAGAACTTTAAGGCACGTGCCTAATAATCCTTTGTTGGCACTGTATAATACCAGTTACATTGAGGGAGTTCTTCCTACTTCCTGGACCAATAGTCTCATTGTGCCTATCCCTAAGCCCCAACAGCCTGATACATTTAGACCGATCTCCTTAACTAGCTGTCTTTGTAAAATTTTTGAAAGAATGATACTTAACAGACTGTACTATATAATCAGACACCAACTCTCCCCCTCCCTCTATGGGTTCATGAAAGGTAAGAGTGTGCAGAATTGTATCTCCACCTTTCTCACCTCACACACCTCTACTAGTTTTACCACATTTCTTGATCTAAAATCTGCATTTGATATCGCGAACAGAACTGTTATACTACATGAACTAGCCAAAATGAATATTGGTTGTAGCCTACTCTTCTGGATAATAGGATACCTGTCAAACAGAGTATCCTCTGTTCTCTACCAAGGCTTTAGAAGCGAGTCTAAAGAAATGTCCCTAGGTACACCGCAGGGAGGAGTTCTCAGTCCCATGCTATTTAATATTCTGATTAATGCCCTCCTAAATGCTCTACCTGCCTCACCTAAACATATAGCTATAAGCTATGCTGATGACATCATGATCCATACAACAGGGCATAAAAAGATGAGTTCCGTTCTTAATGAAGTTCAAGCAATTTGTAATCGACTAGGCCTCATAATATCTTCCTCTAAAACAAAGATATTAACAAGCAAACGACATCCCCCACCCATCTATTTGCAGGGTGAAAACATTAGCTACGTTAAAACTTACAGATATCTTGGTGTAGATGTACCCTTTACCAAATCTACTATACCACAACTAAATAAAAAATGCAAAGATAGACTAAATGCTCTTAAAGCTGTTGCTGGATACAACCCCAACTATGGTGCTAATGTGAGAATCGCGAGAATGATGTACATAGCCTATATTAGGTCCTTAATTGATTATGCTGCTCCCATGTTGATATTAACTCAGAAAGTTCTCTCCGACCCTTGGAGTTAATGCAAAATGAAGCTCTCAGAATTATTTTGGCTGTCCCAAATCTACAAAGGTTCTTAATATGAGGAAGGAGCTTGGTATTACTAGTATCAGTGATAGGATTGTTGAGATTAACACTGTACTTGGTATTAGAATGTTAAGAAATGAACCAGACACTGTCTAATGTCTAGAAGTAAATACTCACATATCTAAATGGATTGTGAAAACATGCAATTACATTAAGTTTTACAACCTGCATGAATTGTATCACTGTAGGCAACAAGAGCATTTCACCCCTCCATGGAAGATGTGTTCATTTAATATCACATACCTGCAAGTCCCTCCCAAGAAGCTCATTGCTAGTAATCCCTTCCTTAAATCACTTGTTAAAGCAACTGCTCAAGAAGAAATTTATCGCCTAGCTGGTAGTAATAAGTTATCTCAAGTTATATACACTGATGGATCTAAACAGGAGTCTTCTGGCAGGGCTGCATCTGCTCTGGTTGCCACCTCCCTAGTTAAGAACAATAATATTTTTTTTGAACTAGGCATAAGAATTAACAACTGGGCGTCTACACTGCAAACTGAATTGTTTGCAATCCTTATGGCACTAAAGCTAACTTATGACACTGAGCTTGACTCTATCATCATTACTGATTCTATGTTATCATTGAAGGCTCTTGACTCATATAATGACTCTAACAGCATGCTCATTGGAGAAGCCAGGTATAGATACTCAAAAATCCGGGACAAAGGAATTAAAGTACATTTGCTATGGATTCCGTCACACATTGGATTACTCCTTCATGATAAAGTTGATATGTTAGCCAAGAGGAGCACCCATAAGGAGAATGTAGAATATAACTTTGGTATATCTGTATCTAGCATTAGGAATAATATTAGGAGAGAAATAAATAATGAAAATGATAGCTATAGGAATGCAGTTAGAAGCCTGAGTAGATCTATAACCCACTATGATAACATGAATGTAGATAAGTATGTTTATGGAGCAACTTGCAATGTGAACAGACTGACTGATGTTGTAGTGGCCAGGCTTCGGGTTGGCTACAAGTACTTCTGGCAGTTTGGGAGATACACAGATGATGATCAAACTAAATGCAAATTATGTGATCAGGCATATGGTCACTGTCTTGAACACTATGTGCTGAATTGTCCACTTATTGAGGAATATAGAGATAGACAGTATAATAACCTATGTGACATGTCAAGATATCTTATTAGTGAAGGTAGGATACCACTTATTCTAAGCAAATTTCCTAAATTTGCTTGTAACAGATAAGTGAACTGTAGATATAAATCCAAATTAATTTCCATGAACGTGCCTATCTGTGCTCATGATAATGCGAGCACAGATGGGCATGTTTGTGGAGCAACTTGCAATGTGAACAGACTGACTGATGTTGTAGTGGCCAGGCTTAGGCTTGGCTACAGGTACTTCTGACAGTTTGAGAGACACAGATGATGATCAAACTAAATGCAAATTTTGTGATCAGGCATATGGTCACTGTCTTGAACACTATGTGCTTAATTGTGCACTTATTGAAGAATATAGAGATAGACAATATAATAACCTATGTGACATGTCAAGATATCTTATTCATGAAATAAGATACCTGCTTGTAACAGATAATTGAAATGTAGATATAAACCCAAATGTACAATTGTTAACCCCTTTGGGGCCTAGTGCCTAGGCCTTTTGTGTATCCATATGCTCTTGCGCTACCGTCCACAGGATGGATATGGGGTGCACAATAAACTAGCCACTTCGGTGGCAAAATCTAAAAATCTAAATCTCCCGCCTGCGTTCTAGAGAGCACAGGTTTAGGAACTTCAAGCGTTTCCAGTAGTTGTGGTGGTTTATCACACTTATGCGTGCGGTGTAGGTTCTCTGCACATTTTCAAGGTCAGCAATTTCACCCGCCTTGAAAGGTGCAGTTAGTGTGCAGCAATATTCCAGCCTAGATAGAACAAGCAATCAGTAAAGTGTCAACATGGGCTTGGCAACCTAGGTAATTTGTCCCAAGATATTACAAAAGTTACCTTCAGACTACATAACGAGTCAGCAGTTAATAACTTTATAACAGCTATGATTGACATCGACTGGAATAATGAGTTAGAAACATATTCAGATACTAATGAATGCATCAATAATTTCCTTAAAAAAAACCACCACCTCTATAACAAACATTGCCCTAAAAAAAATAAACAGATCACAGCTAAGAGACTCAACACTCCCTGGCTAACGTCCACCATCCTTAAATCCATTAACAAAAGGCACCAATATGAAAAACAATACAGAAGGGGTCTAATAACCAGAGAACAATCCAAACGCTACTCATCAATCCTTACCAGCCTGATAAGAAGGTCAAAATTTTTTTATTATGAGAACAGACTACATAACATAAAAGGTGATATGAAAAAGACCTGGAAAACCCTATCTGCAATTCTAGGAAATAAAAAGATATCCAAGAACAATACCATCAAATTATCAAAAACAGATGAACCCCTACTCTCACCAACTGAGACAGCAAACAGACTTAATGTTTTCTTCTCCACCACAGTAAAGAATCTAGCGAGTAAAATCCCAAGCTCGAACACCCGTCCAACAGACTACCTCACCAACACCTACCCTAATACACTATTCCTAGCTCCTACCAACCCAATAGAAGTCTCACTCATAATCAACACCCTTAAAAACAAGGCAGAAGACATAAACAGTTTACCACCTTTTATATACAAAAAAGCTTCACAGGTACTGTCACCAATTATTGCAACACTCTTCAATAAATCCATTGAAACCTCTACCTTCCCATCAATTCTCAAAATAGCAAGGGTCACCCCGATCCACAAAGGAGGTGATCAAACAGACTTGAATAATTATAGACCAATATCTAATTTATCACTGCTCTCTAAAATCTTCGAAAAATTAATTCATAGATAGATCTATTCCTACCTCGTCTCACACAACGTACTCAACCCCTGTCAGTTTGGATTCAGGAGCAACAAGAGCCCAAATGATGCCATTATACACATGCTAGAGTTAATATACGCCTCACTTGAGAAGAAAGAAGTCCCACTGGGAATCTTCATTGATCTGCGCAAACCTTTTGATACAGTCGACCATGATTTACTGCTCACAAAATTAGCACACTATGGTATAAGAGGACAATCACTCAACTACCTAAAGTCATACCACACAACAAATTACAGTCGGAGTTACCCAAGGAAGTGTACTGGGTCCACTCCTATTCCTCATTTACATCAATGACCTACCGAATGCATCACAACTACTCAAACCCATATTATTTGCAGATGACACAACGTATGTCTTCTCTCACCCAAATCCAGTCATACTGGCCAATACTGTTAATGCCGAATTACAGAAAATATCAACATGGATGACGACTAATAAACTTACTCTAAATACTGACAAGACCTACTTCATACAGTTTGAAAACAGAGCCACAAATGTTCCACTTAACATAACGCTCAATGGTTCACCCATCACAAGACTCACAGAGGGAAAATTCCTAGGAATCCACATTGACAGTAGCCTTAAATTCCAAACACATATACAACAAATTTCCAAGAAAATCTCAAAGAAAGTATACATATTATCAAAGATACACTACTATGTGCCTCAATCAGCTCTCTTTGCACTATATCACTCGCTCATCTACCCTTATCTCACCTATGGAATCTGTGCCTGGGGATCAACAACATTAAATCACCTTAGACCACTCATAACACAGCAAAAGGCTGCAGTCAGAATGATAATAAATTCGTACTCTAGACAGCATACTCCACCAATATTCAAAAGCCTAAAACTACTCACCATAAAGAACATTCACTTATTCTTGTGCCTTCTACATACATAGAACTCTACACTCTAATATAAACCCTCCGCTCAAAATTCTCCTCACCAACTTTAATAGGACCCATGACCACAACACAAGACACAGATCACTTTTTGATATACCCCGTGTCCATATCAACCTATGTAAAAATTCTATGCACATAAAGGGCCCCAGAATCTGCAATTCATTACCAGTAAATACTAAAATAACCTTGTCTGAAAATCAATTTAAGACTCTTCTCAAAAACCACCTACTCACCCTAAACTAAATACTCATACTGTAAATTACTTTCAAAAATGCTCAATGTTAATTTCCTATAAAATAATTTCAATTTTTACTATTATGTTACCACCTACTCACCCTAAACTAAATACTCATACTGTAAATTACTGTAAAAAATGCTCAATGTTATTTTCCTTAAGATAATTTCAATTTTTACTATTATATTACCATCCTACTAAACACTTGTTACAATGTAATATCATCATATTGCAATTTGAACAATGTATTATCATCATATTGTAATTTGAACGATCTAATATTTAAATAAAACAAACTTAATCAATTTCTCTAATATTATGTTCATAGTCTATAAGCCGTTAGATTAAGCTGCCCTTAATGCCATGGCATGTCAGTGGCTCTCCTTGCACTTCAGTTTATTATTGTAATAACAAAACCTATGTAAACTAGCAATGAAATAAATATTTGAATTTGAATAGCTGGATACAACGTAAGCTGTCACTGACCCTTATAAACCCAACAAGACGTGTAAGAATGCAAATCCCCATACGTGTGTAAGTAGTTTTGTTTGAAGAAGTTTAAACAAGCATAACTTTAAGCGGTAAAATTTTAAGTTAAAATACAGACTTGGATGTTTGTTTATCCACTTGTGCCTTCCTGTCTTGCTTTATATTTTTCAAAGTTATTACGAGTATTGTGTTTCCTCTTGTCTTTCTACATGGTAGTTATGATGTTTCTTGAGAGGTACTATGACGGGTGAGAGGCTCTTGATCCCAGGAAATAATCCTGTCCTAGCCTTCCTTGGATGGAACCTGGTTGTGCCCCTCAGCTGGATTGCAGGGCACTCAGCTCACACACTGAGGTCCGTGGTTCGATCCCGGTACAGGTGGAAACATTAGGACGTTTCCTTTAGACATCTGCTGTCCCTGTTCACCTAGCAATAAAATAGGTACCTGGGTGTTAGTCGACTGGTGTGGGTCGCATCCAGGGACAAAATTGACCGAAATGCTCTGCATAACAAGTGGCTTTCTATATGTAGTATGTCATTGATGTCAGTTAGATCCTCAAGGGAGGTTCCTTGACGCTGGTGAGGGGTTCTTGATCTAGGGAATTGGATCTGTGCTCCGGTTCCCTGAATTGAGCCTGAGTACCTTCCACCCCCCACAGGCGTTGTATAATCCTACGAGTTTAGCACTCCCCCTTGATTATAATAATAATGATGTCAGCTAGGCCTGTATACCTTGTACATGTACTTGTAGAAATAAAAATATTATTATTACGTATTATTCTCTGTATGACCCCTACGGGTCTAGTGTTGCCCATGATTATGGAAATAAGTCACTGACTCTTTTGGGTTATCCTAGGTAATTTACACATAATGTTAAACCATGTATGATAATTATACTTAGGTGTGTATGACCATATAGGGTTTAGCACTTAGTTATGATTGTAATAATCTGATTGTACTTAGGTGTATGTGTACCTACATAAACTTATGATCATTCTTATGGATGATGTCTGTATAAAGCCTTAATGACCCTCGTTTAGTCAACAGCCTTTAAACACCATTAACAAGCTGTTTAATGTTTCAAATAGTAATCCCAGTGTAAATGTAAATCCAGCTGGGGCACAAGGAGCAGCACTTTCAACTCACAACTGAAGGACAATTGCAGGGAATTATTCTGCCCGAAATTCCCTGGCATAATAGTGACTTTCTTTGTACTTAACAAATCAAAATTGTAATTACACATTGTAACCTTTGCAAAGAAATAAAATCTTTATTCTTTTAAAGACTCAAGTTTGAATTTAGGGCATTAGACCCATTAGGTATGTGTTTTGATACCTGTTTCCTAGGTAACATATCAGTATACAGTAGATTGTCATTTAGCACGAGATTATGTTGCACTTTATGGGTATTGCACGATTGAAGAATTGCTGTACATTATTATCTAACTCTACGTAAAAATGATGTTACAGGTTCGCGGGAGGGGAAAAAATTTGAGTGCATGGTAGCCCGCGGTGGGTTAAACCATTGAGTCAGTGGGGTCCTACTGAAAGTGGCTATGAGCCACATCAAGTGTTTAATGCTGATGGGACAAGTGTTTTCTGGAAGAAAATGCCAACATGAACTTATATCAGTCAGTTAGTTTTAGTTTGATATCTTTATTATGCACCCCATACCCATCCTGTGGGCGGTAGTCAAAAGATTACAGAGGTACATAATGGGTCCAGGGACTGGACCTCAAAGTTTGATAGCTGAGCAAGTTACAAAGGTAATGAACTCAGATGGTCACAATCATGACAAGTTACAAAGGTATTTGCAGATTACAGAGG
>WNWK01031515.1:0-22646 GCA_009830355.1 Cherax destructor
AAGGAGTGGTTTAGAGGAACTGGCCACAACAGATAATAATGGTAATAAACTTAAAGAGCAGGTTAGCATACAGGAAGAACCTCCTGGGAGGTTTGCTAAGGGAACCAGCCGGGTGAGAGAAGAGGAGGCACCTCAGGACAGCGCAAACCCTCCAATTCTCCAGCGTTCCAGCAGAGTTGTCAAACCTCCAGATAGGTTGGATTTATAAGTTGGATGATATAATGTAATTTAGGAAAGGAGGAATGTAAGGGGTTGGGAGCAGTAGGAGGATTGAATACTGTTTGTTTGGTTCAGTCATTTATAATTGTTTTGTTATTGTTGTTGTTGTTATGGAGCGGCCTTTGAGAGTACATTGTTATGGTTACTCAGCTTTTCAATAACCTACAACCACTACACTTTGTTACTCGATTACTGTTATTGTTAAGATTTATGATATCAAAGTCAGAATCAATATTTTGACCCTCATTATTCACCATTCCTAAACCCATACCTCTAACTAATCCTAGTTTAAAGCTCTAACAACATCCTCAACTGAGCTAGAGAGAAATTCTACACCTGCCCTGGAAACGTGAACCCCATCTCTGGCATACATGTCATTTCGGCCATAGAAGTGGTCCCAGTTGTCAATGAATGGGACTGCATTATCCTTACAGTGCTTGTCCAGCCAGCAATTTATACCAATCGCTCTGGACAGCCATTCATTTCCAACACCCCTTCTTGGCAAAATGACACATATAACAGGGCACCCCCCCTTCTTCCTAATGATGTCTATTACTGTCCTGTACCTTCTAACTAAATCCTCACTTCTACGCTTGCCTACATCATTGCCTCCAGCACCGAGGCAGATAATAGGATTGATCCCATTACCGTTCATGATGTTGTCAAGCCGGCTAACAATATCCTCCATCCCAGCCCCAGGAAAGCAAACCCTCTGTCTCCTACTCCTATCCTTCATGCAGAATGCCCTATCCATATACCTAACCTGGCTATCCCCAACAACAACAATGTTTTTACCTTCCTTGGTGTCGTTCGTCGTGACGTTCCCAGTAGTCGACTCACATTCATCGGGTAGCACGGAGAAGGCATTCGATGTTTCCACAACAGTTTTCACAGCAGTCTCTTTCTTCTTCATCGTTTCTACCTCTCCATATTAATTCGTTAGAAAACATTCAGCGTAGAATGACTAAATTAATACATAGCATTAGAAATCTTCTGTCTGTGACTTGATAAAGCCCACTGCGTGGGCGAAACGTTGTCAATAAAGGATCACATTATACTGTTTATGTGTTTATTTTTCCATTGACACCAACTGTAATTTTGTGTGGAAGAGTTCGCTCCATTTGTGTACACATATTGGCTTCTGTTGCTAAGGTATGACTTTAGGTAGTTGAATGAGTGCCCTCTTATACCATAATGTGATAATTTTATGTGCAACAAATCATGGTCATAAATAACTCTGGGCATCTTACTGACAAGGAGAATGAAATGTGCTCTATTTTTAATAATTATTTTCTCTCGGTTTTCACTCAGAAAGACAATAATGATATCCCAATAATTAGGTTTTTTAGTGGGCCTGAAGAAGATAAATTGTATAATATCACAGTCACTAGCGAAATGGGTATCAAACAAATAGACCGATTGAATTATTATTATAATCAAGGGGGAGCGCTAAACCTGTAGGATTATGCAGTGCCTATGGGGGGGATGTGGAAGGTATTCAGGGAACTGGAGCACAGATCTAATTCCCTAGATCAAGAGCCCCTCAGACCGATTGAAGCAAAATAAATCCCCGGGCCCTTAAAGAGTGCAAAATGGAACTTTGTGAACCAGACTAATATTTTTAATATATAAGAACATAAGAAAAAAGGAACACTGTAGCAGGCCTACTGACCCATGCGAGGCAGGTCCATCACTCACCGGCTTAGACCTGACCACCTGGAGCTAACCTTCTCCAGGTAAACTCCAGGTAGTCAGGTCACTTCTACTTAAGGAATTAGTACGGAATCTGACCTAGTAGCACAAGCTAGTCAAGTCCAACTCACACCCTCCCACACCCACTCATGTATTTATCTAACCTATTTTTAAAACTACACAACGTCCCAGCCCCTATGACGGTACTCGGGAGTTTGTTCCACTCATCCACAACTCTATTACCAAACCATTGCTTTCCTATATCCTTCCTGAATCTGAACTTTTCCAACTTGAAACCATTGCTGCGAGTTCTGTCTTGGCTGGATATTTTCAGCACGCTATTTACATCCCCTTTATTTATTCCTGTTTTCCATTTATACACCTCAATCATATCCTCCCTAATTCTACGCCTTTCTAGAGTGTAGATTCAGGGCCCTCAGTCTATCCTCATAGGGAAGATTTCTGATACATGGGATCAACTTAGTCATCCTCCTTTGTACGTTTTCCAGAGCATTTATATCCATTCTGTAATACGGTGACCAAAACTGTGCAGCATAATCTAGATGAGGCCTAACCAAGGATATATAGAGTTGAAGAACAACCTGAGGACTCCTATTATTTATGCTTCTTGATATGAAGCCAAGGATTCTGTTCGCTTTATTGTGAACACTTATGCACTGTTGTCTTGGTTTTAGATTACTGCTAACCAGAACTCCTAAATCCTTTTCGCAAGATCTACAAGATCTACATTATTTAGTTTATATGTGGCATGGTTATTTTCCTGTCCAATATTTAAAACTTTGCATTTATCTATAATAAACTGCATCTGCCACTTCTCCGACCACTGCATCAGTCTATTCAAATCTTCCTGGAGTGCTCTAATGTCCTCATTTGAATGAATCGGATGGCCTATTTTGGTGTCATCGGCAAACTTGCTTATGTCGCTATTTTATACTGCTTATGTGTTTATATTTCCACTCTACTTCACCTAGTTTATAACTTCCAGGGTTATTTTCATTACCAAGGACTAGTACTTTACACTTGTTCTCATTAAACTTCATCTGCCATTTTTCAGACCAAGACATTAATTTGTCCAAATCCTCCTGGAGTTCATTGGTATCCTCCTCAGAATGAATCACATGGCCTATTTTTGTATCATCAGCAAATTTGCTCATGTCACTTGTAATTCCTTCATCAAGGTCATTAATGTAAATTATGAACAGAGGGCCTGTTACGATCATGGCCTGTAGACCGCTTTGCTTTAGTGCTTATCGTAACAAAAGAAAAAGATGTTCACATAAGGGTCTCCATACACAGGGTTTACTTGTTAAAGAAAATAAATCTAATAGGTTTCTGCTGATTTTATTAACAATGTTAATAATCACTTAAACTTTCTATAGTGAATTAAATAATCAAATCTTTAAAACAATTTCTCATATTGTGATCACTGAGTAAAACGTATATCAGTACCCTTATTATCACACATAATACATTAGATAATTGTAACTTGCACTAGACAGTTTCTAGATTCCCTCACGAGGAGTCAAAAGATATATACATATAAAAGTACAGAGACAGGCATTTACAAGCCAAAATGACACACTGATGCAAATAACAGTTCTTCCAAGGGGGCCGTGCTATACCCTAGTAAAGGGCTTCCAAAACACTGGTGACTTCTGAAGAAATGTAGAGTGGTGCTGAACTGTCTACTCTAGTAAGAGATGAAACTCCTTGTCAGGAGTGGTTGTGTGAACCTACTCCTTGTCAGGAGAGGGTGTGTGAACCTACTCCTTGTCAGGAGAGGGTGTGTGAACCTACTCCTTGTCAGGAGAGGGTGTGAGAACCTACTCCTTGTCAGGAGAGGGTGTGTGAACCTACTCCTTGTCAGGAGTGATGTGTGAACCTACTGATGAGTGTTAATGTTCGGTAAACCAACGTAAAGTAGGTCATGTGACTGAGGGAGACAGGCCAGTACCTGAACAAGTGACCAGCAGTCTAACTAGTGGTTTCCCCACTACATGTAAATTACATTATGAACACCTAACAAACACAATATAATATAATAAAATATTAGCATTACCATACATATAATAATACTAATATTCATAATAAAAATAAAGAGAAATATCCCACTGGAATATACTCAAAAATAAAATATTTCGGGCATAACCCGCAACACCTTCTCCCTCACAACCACAGGTCGCACCAGGAACTTTAATTATAAGAAAGTAACGTCCACGGAACTTGTGGAGGAGTGGCCAAAGATGCAATGACAGCTGCGTAATATAAAATTTGTAGCATCGTAGCTCAACACTCCTTCGCAAGGTCCGTTGGGACAGTCCAATACTTCCAAACATATACATTTATAGATGGGATTCTCAAGGCCCAGAAATTATGGTAATCCTGTTGAAACATTGACCACTGACTACTGTCCACTGCACCTTGTCCATCTCAAGGTAGCAGGAACGACAGAAGCCTCGAGCGTCAGTCTCAGGATCACCATTGCTGAGAGTCTTGCCAGCCTTATAGACGGATAATGTCACCCAGTCAATAACACCTGCACTTCCTTCTAGAGCACTGAAGAAGTGAACGGGTCCGGTAGCGGGAGCTCATAACACTGCTCCACCAGTTTACCAGTCTGGCGGAAGCATAAGCAGACTCCTGCTCAGGGACTAGCTTGTCAGGCTAGTGTGTCATAAGTGTTCCAACTTCTGCTGAGGGACTAGCTTGTTGGGCTAGTGTGTCAGAAGTGTTCCGACTTCTGCTCAGGGACTAGCATATTGGGCTAGTATGTCAGAAGTGTGCTGACTTCTGCTCAGGGACTAGCTTATTGGGCTAGTATGTCAGAAGTGTATGCTGGGAGTTAAACCTTTCCCAAGCATCAAGAACAATGACGTCTTGAACAGAATATGAAGAGCGTCTGGCTCTTCCTGAAGTGTTCGTCGCGTCTCTACTCTCATGTCCGTCTGCTGGACATGTGTACCTTCAGAACGACCTCTTCCAGGTGACGAAGGAAGTTCCAAGCAAGATACTCAGAAAATGCAGCAGCACGAGACAATGTGGCGAGAAAACCGTCATTTTCAAAGCATGTCTTGAGGTTCAGATGAGCCGCTCCTCTAAGCTGAGCCACAACATAAGTTACTGAAGCAACGGCTCAGACAGAAACAGGAAGACAATTGCTGGCTCGTCGCTTGCCATGAGTGCCTTTGACAAGTTCGATTCACAGTGACTTTCCCGGTGTAAACATCCTGTCAAGAGCACTTGTTAATGTCTCTTCAAGTGACAGTAGTATGACATCCTTTACTACTTTCTTAGGCAAATTCCTTTGAAGAATTCTCTGTAGCATCACCCGTGACTGTAGTGTGTCATCCATGACTGTAGTGTGTCACCCGTGACTGTAGTGTCACCCATGAGTTCTCTCTCCATGAGTAGCACTTACAGTTTTTTCCCTCATCTCCACTGAACACTCGTTCCGGAGGACCAGAGGTGATAATTTCACACCACACACTGTTTCCATAAAAGCTTGAACAAATACAAGTCTTGTTTCTCATCTTAGCCTTCAATGTCTGCAAAATGTCAACAATAAGACCAATGGCACTACCAAAGATTTATATGCACAGAAATTGCACAGAGGCACCAGCATTAACAGCTAGAGCAGTAGCTGAACCAACAATGCCAACAGCAAGGCTGCAGAACAGATTAATGAAGCCCACATTAATCTGCAGCGAACATCAAGGAACCAGAGAGTAGGTTCTGTTCCAAAATGTCATCACTTAACTTGTATTTTTTCGATATCCCAACTAGAATGATATAATTCCTCCATAGATAGCACTGCCTCACAAAATGACTGAAAGGTTCTTGGCCTTAATACTAAGGGCGAAAATAACAGCACCAACCATGATAGCTCCCGTCGTGTGGATGCTCTTAGCAGCTCCGATACCCGAGGAGACAATCAAGCCAATCTTCAGACCTCCAAACATATAGGGAGGCACTTACCAAGAATCTGCTAAAATCAGTCCTTTCACTCTGCCCAGTAAAGGTACCGCCAATACCGATAGCAATGGGGAAGCCGGTTCCTTATACCCCGTAGCTGCTTGTCTTCTGGATGAGTGGTAAGTGAGCCAAACATTGGAAGCCATCATACTGGGAGTCAATATTAACACTCAAGTCAGCAACTTCCCATTCTAGAGACTTCCCTGTACAGATTGAAGAATATTAACTTGGGTTCTAGATCCACTCTAATTCTTGTGCAACTTCTTAGGTTCCATTCATGATAAATCATCTTTTCGCTACGTGCTGGTCAGACAGTATAACTTTTCTCCACCAGCTAGGCAAATTTCAAAACCTATGCTCAATACGCTATTAAATTATTTAGGATGCCTTAGGAGTTTGGATTTCTTAGGAGTCTCGATCCCGGACAGGTCCCCACTTGTTACGATCATGGCCTGTAGACCACTTTGTTTTAGTGCTTATCGTAACAAAAGAAAAAGATGTTCACATAAGGGTCTCCATACACCGGGTTTACTTGTTAAAGAAAATAAATCTAATAGGTTTCTGCTGATTTTATTAACAATGTTAATAATCACTTAAACTTTCTATAGTGAATTAAATAATCAAATCTTTAAAACAATTTCTCATATTGTGATCACTGAGTAAAACGTATATCAGTACCCTTATTATCACACATAATACATTAGATAATTGGAACTTGCACTAGACAGTTTCTAGATTCCCTCACGAAGAGTCAAAAGATATATACATATAAAAGTACAGAGACAGGCATTTACAAGCCAAAATGACACACTGACACAAATAACAGTTCTTCCAAGGGGGCCGTCCTATACCCTAGTAAAGGGCTTCCAAAACACTGGTGACTTCTGAAGAAATGTAGAGTGGCGCTGAACTGTCTACTCTAGTAAGAGAAGAAACTCCTTGTCAGGAGTGGTTGTGTGAACCTACTCCTTGTCAGGAGAGGGTGTGTGAACCTACTCCTTGTCAGGAGAGGGTGTGTAAACCTATTCCTTGTCAGGAGTGGTGTGTGAACTTACTGATGAGTGTCAATGTTCGGTAAACCAACGTAAAGTAGGTCATGTGACTGAGGGAGACAGGCCAGTACCTGAACAAGTGACCAGCAGTCTAACTAGTGGTTTCCCCACTACATGTAAATTACATTATGAACGCCTAACAAACACAATATAATATAATAAAATATTAGCATAACCATACATATAATAATGCTAATATTCATAATAAAAATAAAGAGAAATATCCCACCGGAATATACTAAAAAATAAAATATTTCGTGCATAACCCGCAACAGGGCCTAAAACTGATCCTTGTGGAATGCCACTAGTGACTAATCCCCATTCAGATTTGACCCCATTAATGGAAACTCTCTGCTTTCTATTGGTAAGCCATGCCTCTATCCATGCTAGAACTTTACCTTCTATACCATGACCTGCCACTTTAAGTCTCTTGTGACGTACTCTATCGAAGGCTTTACTGAAATCCAAATAAACAGTATCATATTCTTTATCACTGTCTACTGCCTCAAATGTTCTATTGAAGAACATCAGTAAATGTCGGGCAGGAACAACCCCTCATGAACCCATGCTGAGATTCATTAATCAAGTTATGCTTTTCAAGGTGACTAATAATACCAGCTATAACTGAGTCTAATAATTTGCCTGCTATGGACGTCAGGCTTATTGGACAGTAATTTGAAGGAATGGACTTATCCCCTGATTTGAATATAGGAACTACATTAGCTGTCTTCCACATCTCTTTCACAACACCAGTTAGGATGGATGCTGACTAAGTTCCATCTTGCATTCTTTACCCGGGGACTTTTGTTTCAATTTATCTTATCTGTTTGATAACCATGTCCCTCGTGACAGTAATATTAGCTAATTTGAATTCTTCAAGAACTGAATAATTGTTAATTTTTGGAATCTCATTTACGTCTTCCTGTGTAAAGACTGACAAAAAATAGTCAATAAATAGAGAACACATTTCCAGTTCGTTATCCGTCAGCTGTCCATTCCCAATTTTCAGAGGTCCTACTTTTTCCTTCACCTTCGTCCTATACACTTGAAAGAACCCTTTTGGATTAGTTTTTGACTCATTAGCAACTCTAATTTCATAGTCACGTTCAGCCTTTCTAATCCCCATTTTTACTTCTCTTTTAAACTGAACATATTGGCCAATAAGGTTAACCTCTCCTCTTTTGATGCGCCTATAAATTCCCCTTTTCTTCCCTAATAGATGCTTTAGCCTCCTGTTAACCCATTTGAGATCGTTATTTGACCTAATTTCTATCTGGGAAATATATATACTCTGAGCACGGTGTATATTATTAAGAAAAAAATAATAAATGCAGATCCCTTCGTAATCGTAAATATGATCATTGTCAATAAAATCATTAGCTAGATTACCCCAATTGAGATTAGACAGGTGTTCCCTAAGTCCAATATAAATCGGCAGAACAAAAATCGGGGACTTTTACCGTATTATCCTTCTTCTCATACTCCCAGGTAATGTTAAACGTAATGGATTTGTGATCACTTGCGCCAAGCTCTTCAGTGATCTCCAGATTATTTACGAGGGTTTCTTTATTTGACAAGACCAGGTCGAGCAAATTATTACCTCTGGTAGGCTCTGTTACACAGTTTCAGAAAACAGTCCTGAACTACTTCCATAAAGTCACTGGATTCCAGATTACCGGTGAAAGAAGTCCAGTCTATTTGACTAAAGTTAAAATCCCCTACTATCACTATGTTATTGTGCCTAGAAGCCCTAACAATTTCGTTCCAAAGAAGTCTCCCTCTATCGTGATCCAAGCCTGGAGGTCGGTATATTACACCTAGAATTAGTTTTTCTTGACCTTCTAGAAACTACCCAAACAGATTCTGTTAGTGATCCATCTATTTTTATACCTATTTTCATGCAACAATTTACATTTTCTCGTACATATAATTCAACTCCACCCCCCCCCTTCCCATTATATCTATCTACATGGAACAACTAAAACCCTTAAATATTACACTCAGCACTCATTTCACAACTCTTTTAAATCATACCATGTTTCAGTTATTGCAATGACATCAAAGTTGCCAGCACTCACGACCAAACGTAATTCATTAATCTTATTTCTTGCACTTCGACTGTTAACATAAAATACATTCATATGTTTTTTCTTCTGCACCTTTTTCCTATTCACCTTTGCTTTTACACAATTTCTGTAATTATCATTACCCAGTGTTACTCCATGACTGTTATTAAGATTCATAATATCAAAGCCTAAGTCAATTTATCCATACTCATTATTTTCCATTTCTAAACCCATACCTCTAACTAATTCTAGTTTAAAGTCCTAACAACACCCTCAACTGAGCTAGCAAGGAAACCCCATCCCTGGCATACATGTCATTTCTACCGTCGTAGTGGTCCCAATTGTCAATGAATGGTACTGCATTACCCTTAGTGTTTGTCCAGCCAACAATACCAATTGCTCTGGACAACCATTCATTTCCAACACCTTTTTTGGCAAAATGCCACATATAACAGGGCACCCCCCCTTCTTAATTATCTGTTGCTGTCCTGTACCTTCTAACTAAACCCTCACTTCTACACTTACCTACATCATTGCCTCCAGCACTGAGGCAGATAATAGGATTGATCCCATTACCATTCATGATGCTGTCAAGCTGCTGGCTAACAATATCCTCCATCCCAGCCCCAGGAAAGCAAACCCTGTCTCCTACTCCTATCCTTCAAGCAGAAGGCCCTATCCATATACCTAACCTGGCTATCCCCAACAGCAACAATGTTATTACCTTCCTTGGTGTCATTCGTTGTGACGTTCCCAGTAGTCGACTCACATTCATCAGGTAGCACAGAGAATGGGTTCAATGTTTCCACAACAGTTTCCTGGATCTTCGTTGTTTTTACCTCTCCATCCGTCCTCTTGATCCTTAACTTTGTCCCATGCTTTACAGCCACTGTCCAGGTTCCTTTCTTGGCTTGAGGATTCACAACAGGAGGATTACTATGAATCCTCTTGTTTTCCTCAGTCAGTCACTGTATCTCAAGCTTAGCCTCCCTCAGTTCCTCCTTAAGCTGCTGATAGAGTTGCTCAAGAGAGGACATCTTGGTTCAGATTCACAGAGCACACTAGACAAGTCTTCACAGAGCTAAATACAGCTTATTTTGTTAGTGGGTTGGATTTGTGAAAAACCTGCCTAGTATAGGCCAACAGGCCTGTATATTCTTATGTTCTTAAGTCTCTTAATTTACATTCACTTGTAAGACGAAGAATGAGGGGAGACATGATCGAAGTGCATAAGTGGAAGATGGGGATATAAATAAGGTTTTGAGGACATCCCTCCAAGAGAGAACCCGCAATAATGGATTGGGTAGTTGATGAGTGGAACGGTCTGCCTAGTAGGGTTATCGAAGCTAAAACCTTGGGTAGTTTCAAATTTAGGTTGGATAAATACATGAGTGAGAGGAGTTGGATTTGAGTGGGACTTGCACGAGAGTAAATATAATTATCAAAGCTTATTGATTGGGTAGCGTTTATTCTGTTAGTGGGTTGTATTTGTGAAGGACCTGCCTAGTATGGGCCAACAGGCCTACTGCGGTGTTCCTCCTTTCTTATGTTCTTATTATATCCACTATGGTTATATTGACAGAAGAGCGAGAGTGAGCCATTATACATAGGCGAGGAGGACAGGGACGAGAGAAAGAGAGGAAGGGAAAAAACAACCACTACCACTATTTTTTCTTCCTCTTTTTCCCGTCCATCCTCCTCGCCTATATATACTGGCTCGCTCACTCACTCTCTTCTAGATGTGGGTCATCATATGACTAAGACCAGCGTCAGGAAACACTTGTCCTGTTTCCTGACAAATCTTACCTAACCTAACTCTCTTCTGTCAGTGTGACTTCTGAGTGGTCCAAGTCGGACCAAATCGTCATAAGCTTTTCTCTTTACATGCGGGTTGTGTATGGCTAAATACGTGTACCACTTCAAGGCATATGATAACAGTCGAGTGAATGTTAATTAGGACTTGGAAATGCAAAAGGGAAGCATGAGTATTCATCAATGACTAAGCATATAACGATTATGAGCTGCTGACAGTCAAGTCCCTTAAAGTCAATGCTGAGTCGTTTCCTAGGCTGAGTAGTTTTGATGAGTGTTCCTTCTGGTGGGCGATTAAAATCAGGCTTGAATTCTGCACAAACTTTACGAGATGCTCACCTCCTTTTTGTGTCTTCTGATTTTTTTTTATCTCAGTGTAGGAGCCAAGTCATTCCAAGATGGTAGAGTCCATTATATATTTCAGTGAAAGTAGATGTAGAAAAAGATCGAACAAGGTCAGCATATTAAGGGTTACATTTTCTTTGCCAAAATGATACTTTATGATGTAGCTGAATGATGCTAGTTCCACCCTCCATTCTTGTATTTTACTATTCTTTAAGTTGTTCTGTTTTCTGTAGTCCAGCATAAATGCAATGGAACACTGGTCAGTCATCAACACAGAATGACGCCTGACTAGGGAATGACTTCACTTATTGCATTTATAATGGCAGTAGCCTCTCTATTGATTGGTGCAGCTCACAACTCTTCAAAGTCCCAGACATGAATGCAACAGACTCAAGACTGCTGAAACAGCTACTTCATTGGCATCACACACAACTATAATGAGCAGGTCCTCATCAACAGAAGGTAGAGGGGCATCAACGAGTTGTTTCTGTAGAAGGTCAAATGCTGTCAAAGTTGCTTTGCCCAGTTTGAATCTTATATCAAAAGTTGAGGATTAATTTGGCATAATAAACAAACATTCCCCGTGTTCTTCACAGAGATGCTAAGTTTGTGGATGTTGGGAGCTCTTGAAGGATGCAGCCTCTCAAGGTCAGTCAGGCTTTATGATACCAGCCATTACACAGTAGCCAAGGACATCAATTGTCATATTTCTGCACTTTGTAACTTCTAGAAATTTCTGGAGATGTTCGTGTTCATCCTGCATGTCTGGCAACTGTGATATTATTTAAGTATGGGACAGTATTCTTGAGATTTTTTGTCCATGAGCCTTGAAAAACAGCAACTCTATTTGAGATGCTAAATGATATCCTACAAAATTGATGCAGTCTCCCATTAGCTTCAAAAGCAGTATAATTCCTGTCAAGTTCCTCAATTAATTGGAACTTGGTGACTGACACTTTTCAAGTCGAACATAGAAAATGCACTGTAGTTTGGAAGATTATTGACCATGTCGTACATTCTCGGCAATAGATAAGCATCCAGTTCTATTTAAATTGATTAATGATCTGAGAGTAATGTCTGTTAAAAGGATCCTTCCCTACAACAACCTGAGCATCCCATAGAGAAGAGTTTGCTTCAGTGATGCTCTCTGACAGCGATGTGTCTGTTGCTCAATAAATAAATGGCCCCAAGGTTACATTAAGAAATTCTAGGGAACTAATATTTAATGAAGATAATGCAATAGAAATTTTACAATATTCATTTTTTTTAATTAAGAGCCCTTTGCTGGCATGAAGCTACTCCCCTTAAAGAATGAGACAACCCATAGAAATAGGGATGAATGCACAGCCCAAAACTGCAGTCAAAAGTAGCACACACACCAGCCAAACATATAGGTACGAGGGAAAGCAGACCGACATTAGCATCAGGCCATTTCCCCTCGAGAGCCGAGAGATCAGGCAGTAATGGCGCTGCTAAGTACATTTCATTTGAGTTTGTGAAGTTGGAATCAGGGTGGTAAGGAAAACCATTGGATAAACAGGATGCAAAGAATTTGCAACCAAGCAAGACAAGAGACTACATCTTTAAGCAAAGAATAGGTGTAAAGGAATAAGATAACCAATACGTACTGTATGTATGTACACTGTTGTGGAGGCCAACAGGATCAGGAACCACGTGACCGAGGTGACAACACCCAACTGCCTAAGTATTAATGCAATCTGGCAAGGGTGATGATAGGAGATGAATGGATTCTCTCCTTTCAAAGATTTTTGCCATGAGAGAAAAGGGAGAAGTAGAAGCTGTTTAGTCAAAGCCATCCGAGACAGTACTGTTCAGCTGTCTGAAAAGAACACCAAGGTTGAATTCCAGACAGTCTTTCCAGCACTTGAGCTCTGAGGATGACTTCAAGTTTCTTCAGTTCACCAAAAGCTGAAGCTGGATGATAAAACTCCAAGAGCTGCAGGGACATGTTGGAGGCAGCTCCCAAATTGAAAGCAGAGGGTCAGTCAGTCATGAGGAAGTACAGAGGATAGGTTGTAGGAACTGAACCCCTGAAGGGGTTCAGTTCCTACAACCTATCCAGTGGTGGCCAGAACAGCCACTACTGGAGAGCCTCTCAGAGCACCAAAGGAAGAGCAAGAGATGCATCTCTGTGAAGAACCGAGGATGATTAATGCATCATCACCTGAGTAAGCTACAAGAGTCAGAGTGGGAAAATGAACATCATACTACGTTAATCATCGTATATTTTCTGCAATGCATGAACTTTTTAAACAAACCGGCTGTATCGCAAAGAGGTAGGTAGATGAAAATGAAGGTAAACTTTCACCATTATTCAATGCATTATACTTCATCTCCAGGACAAGTCCGGCTAATAAGTTTTCTTGCATCCCTTCATAAAAGTTAACTTGCTCATGCTCCAACAGCTTGTTCATTAAAATCCATGTGTCTCCATTCACTCTTATATATCATGCTCACACAAAGCCTGCTGACTGCTCAATCCCCTAAAACTGAAATCCTCTTTTACCCTCTCCCTCACCATTCCAGGATGACCCCCTTTTCCTTGCTACCTTCCACCCCAGATTTATACACCCTCTTTGCTATATGACCCTTGTGGGTATGTTCTCTACACATATGCTGCTATGTATGATAATGTATGTAAATGTATTTGTGTATACCTGAATAAACTTACTTACAGCATTAATATAATAATAATAATAATAATAATATACACCCTCTTTAACCTATCCTTGTCCTTGCCCAATCCACTCCAAAAAACCCTCCTCAGCTTTCTCAATTACATGCTTGATCACCCCCACACCGCCTTTTAATTTCTATGCTTTGAATTCTCATGATATTCACGCTAAACATTGTTCTCAAACATGTCATCTCCACTGCCTATAAATATAACAACATTCACACATTTTCTATAAAAAATTAGTCCCTTAAAACAGCACAGCCTCCAATATACAATAGTGCTCTGTACCCAAAACACACAATAAAATTTTATAATCATAAAATTTTGAAAACTGAGTCAAATAAGAGGTACAATAATGGGAAACTACGAAATTAGGTTTATGGTTTTATTATGTAAAGGATTACTAAAATCAGAATTTTGTAAGTAATGAAAGCACAATTATATTTCTGCATTATTTTTAAAGGTCATAATCACAGCTGGATAATGTCCTGAGAAAAAACAATTTTCCATTGCCAGTATGTACTCTTCCTCAGCACATTGTTACACATGAAGCTCTGCCACAACAACAATGTTTTAAAACTGACTTTAAATTAATTTCCTCTATTATAAATGCTTTACACTCGGGCATTAATTATAAACTGGTATTGCTTTGTGTACCACCCTGCTATTACTCTAAAAGTCAAGTTACTAAAGCCAGTCTTGATAAGCCAGGTTGTGGTGCCTACTTTGGATTGCATGCTTGTAGCAACAACTCGACTGATCAGGTCATCAACTAAAAGACCAGTCTGGAGCAAGACGATGGCTTCTGGAATCGACAAAAGATAAGTAGGACTCCATAAACAGTGCTGGACCTTTGAATTCTTGATAAATGACGTCCATATATATTTTGTCAGCTGTCTGATCAAACAAAGTATCCTCAGCCCCTATCCCAGTGTATCACAAGAAATGCTTTTGGTAACAAGTCTTCACAGAATTGACTGTATGCCTCACCCTCCTCTCAAGTTTTCCTTAGTGAAGTGGATGTTCATCTAAAATTGTGAGAATGACATTAAGAATGCAGAAGAGTATAGTGTAAGAAGGGTGTGGAAGGAAATGTGTATAAGGGATGAGATGTGGGTGAGATGAGTGTAGGATGGATACTTAGAGTATAAGGTATGAGGGAGTGCATAGAGTTCTGGGGACTTTTAAAGAAATTAGTAAATAACTAACTTCCACAAAACATTTTTAACTACATACGGTCATTTTTATCTGAGGGTTCACTGGACAGAATTCAATGATCTCAATATCACAAATTATTAGCAACTAACAAAACTGTTCTAGAGTTGAAATATGTACATAAAAAAGAATGGTTAACTTAAAATATCCTACAGACTCATATTGAAGAGAGATTCGAACATTATGTGGCATGAAAAATGTGTTGCAATTTGGTGGAGCTTTGCCTGCACAAACTATTGCTCCTCCTGAATGCCATCAAAAAAATAATTCCCAAACAAGCCAATCATGGTGGCATGGTGGCATTTTGTTCATCAGGAAAGAGGACAAGCATTTCCTGACAAGCTTTCACCAGATGATCCATTAACCATTCGCTGGCCTACCAGAGCTAAGTTTCCAGACCATCTAAAAAACAAAGTTTCACCACATGGTTAGGACTGGAGACACTACCCAGCCTATTAACAATACCATTCTTTCTCTTATTATAATACAAAAGTGTCTGAAATTTTAAGTTCAATGAAGGAAGACATTTCTTCATTACTGAATGGTAACCTCAACTGTACCAAAAAAAATTCTCAAATGAATCTTTAGGTATCAAATTTTGCAGGAATAGCTAATAAACTACAGTACATACAATAATACTGCTACTGAATTCAAACAAAATGAGTGAAGATAAATTCAGAGGCTTAATAAAAGTTACTGGAGGAAAAAATATTCAAATATTTAACCTATGCTAAAGAAATTGGCTTGTTCTGATTTTGAAGCAGCACATGGGAAAACTTTCTGTATCAGACAAAATTTCTAACTTACCACAAGTTATTCACAATATGCATGACATTTTTTTTTTTACTATAAGAAAACATGGCTTTAAAATATTTTTACAGTAAAACCTACAATTTATATTTGATGGTATATTGTAGTCAAGAAGCTGACAAATGGAAAGAATAAGACAAGCAGAGAAACCATTAATGTACACTGTGTCACCCACAAACGAGCTTCATCATATACACAAGTACATGCCACAAAATACATCTTGAATAACATACAGTATAAAAGGTTAGGGTAAATAGATCCAGAAACACAACCTGAACTAACACTAGCCAGTAAGCAGAGTGCAATGCTCTCGTGTTATGTTACCTGGCCTGATTACCCTGACCTCACTTTCTGTATGCTGTGTGTTTCTTGAGATAAGTTGTGTGTGCTTGATAAGAACTCTTTATAAGTAAAACAAACGCTGTTTCCCTTGTATATTGTTGTATTCTTTCTACTTTGTATTCTTTTGTCTTGTGTGGAAATACTAGTCTTCACAGATTTTCGTGACTCATTTTTTAAAATATGAGACGTGAATCAGATTCACACTAATGAGTATAAAATTTTCTCAAGAAATAAAGGTTAAAACCTGAACCATCAGCTTGAAATGTTGCAGAATACTATTTTTGTAAAATTCCATTTCAACAGCTTAGACATTCATACTTTGTTAAATGTATTTCTCCTGAAAATTAGAGGAAAGCCCTGAATGTACAGCACTTATTTTCGGTGTTCCACATTTCCGTTGACTTCAAATTGAGCCATTGTTTATTATGTTCCACCCACCGGCGAGTGGAACATAATGAACAATGGCTCAATTTGAAGCCAATGAAAACATGGAACACTGGAAAGAAGGTGTTGTATACTATACAGGGCCTTCCTGTACATTACTGCAAACCTTTGTTGGATGAAAATTTTCTTAAGCTCTTACATACTGATAGTGCTGCACCTTCACCTATGAACTTTAAAACCATTCGATTGCTTTGGTAACTTTATGAGAAATGGTAAATAAGTGTGTAGGAATGAGAAAATCTCGGATAAAAATTTATTCAGCATATTTTGTTTTCCAATGCTTCATGCCTGGAATAATCATATCAGAATAAATTTTCAATTTAATAATTACTTCAATCTGAAATGTAAGCTATTCTTGCAGAAATACAGAGATCATTATCTTAATAGAGAATTTGTAAACAGATTAATATTGAAGAATCATCAGGGATAAAAACCAAACCGACAGGGATCATACAGTGCCTAGGAAATGGGAAGTAGTCAGGCTTGATCTTAGAATAAGGAGAAAGAGGAGGAAAGCTCCAAGATGAGAATTTGAAAACAATGTCTGCACCCCACAGTCATTTACAACACTGATCGCAGCATGTCATGTACAGTACCTGATTTATAAATGAGCTGACGTGGAAACATTCCTATATGCTCGTTAATACAGCCTCTATACAAGACACACACTTAAAAGGACAATGTCAGGTTATCAGTATCTTCACAGAGATACAGGATTTTAAGAAACTAAAGACAACAATCATCTTGATGGAAGAAATTTAATATACCTGTATTCTAAATTCTTTAGCAAATACATTTTATATACATTTAAATAACTAATACATTAGTCACTGTTGAATGTACAAATTTCTGGATACCATTGTATGTATATGTATGTATGCATCCATGCATGCATAAGTATATATGCAAAACCACAGAGGGAGTTGAAAGATAGCTCTAGGCCTTTAATGTTGCAATCAACACATGAGGAGCTTGCAATTTTGCAGAAATGAGTAGGAAGTCCAAGTGGATGTATTCAAGGGAACAACTCTAGCTACAATGAGATGGCATCAGGCAAACCAGTGTCAGGTGCTAGAAAGATGAAGGCAAGATATTAAAAACAATATCAGAAGAGGCATACAGAAGCCCATTAACATAAATATTTATTAATGATCTAGCAACACAACAACTATCACACAAACATGCCATCAGACTTCATATCCCCTTTTGCCGTTTCCCCATTTTCCTTGCACGTGATGGAATTTGCCCAACTGATAGATGCCAGATACCTTTGAGATTAGAATATTAAAGTCATTTATAATATGATATAAAGTCTGATGGCATGATAGTGTGATAGTTGTCATGTCACTAATGTTGTGGTTGATAGGTCATTACTAAATATTTAATGTCAATGGGCTTCTACATGCCTCTACTGCTACTGTTTTTAATATCTTGCCATCATCTTTCTGGCACCTGGCACTGGTTTGCCTGATGCCATCTCATTCTAGCTAAGTGTTTTTCCCTTGAATGCCTGGACTTCCTACTCATTTCTGTAAGACTGAAAGCTCCTGATGTGTTGATTGCAACACGGAAGGCCTAGAGCTAATTTTCAACTCCCCCATGGTTGTTTTGCATCTTGTATCGCTTGTTCGCGATTTTTGCATAAGTATATACATATACAATACATATGCATGACACAAAAAGAGGTATAAAGATAGCTTCAGCACTTCTGGTATAAAACCATCAGATGCTAGATCGTACAATGATCAGTTAGCGTTAGCTAGGAAATCCAGAGAATTTAGGAGAAAATCAGGTGCCAAGAAGGATAAATGGTGCCATGTGGCAAGTTTTTAAGAGACATATGAGAAAACACCAAAGACAAACAATTTATTTAGAAAATGTTTGTTCCAGGACCAAAATGTTTTCTAAACATTTCCTAGTGTTCACTCACTTGTCATAACCACTTGTCAGCATCCAATACCAAGGATTTACCATAAGCATATTTGACAAAGGCACTAAACTAGGCTGACAAATTGTGATGAGGACAGAGACAGGATTATCTGGAGAGGATGTGGTGGTTGGAGAAGTGGCAGATGCAGCTTAATCTGGACAATTTAGTGCTTAGTTATAGTTATGATTATTCTAATAATTAATCTGGACAAATGTAAGATTCTAATCCTAATAAAGACCCTTGTGGGTTTAGCACTAAGTTATTATAATAATAATAATCCTAATAAAAAAAAAATGGCTCATATGAACAACGTAATGTAGGTTTTAAACTGAAAGCAAGAATGGCCTAGGGGTTTTGGTTAATAGAAATTTAGAGGTATTAATAAGAAAAGTTCGCGGGTTACACTTCATGTATCCTTAGTAAGGCCTCATTCACTTTATGCTGCCCATTTCTCGTTTCCCTACTACAGAATAAACATGAATGTGCTAGGAAACACAGAGAATGATGAAGATGATCCCATGTAACAGATATATTTACCATCAAAACAGGCCAAAGGCACTGAATTTGCACTTTCTGGAAAGGAGCAGAATTATGGAGGATATGATTTAAGTGAGAATCAACAATATGCTGAAACTACCTAACCAAGACAGGACTTGCAGCAATGGCTACAAGTTAGACAAATTTAGCTTTAGAAAGGATACAGGAAGCACTGGTTTTGCAAATAGTGTCACTGAAGTGAGAACTTTGGGTAGCTTTGAATATGGGTTGGACAGGTACACAAGTGGAGGTGGGGGAAAAGGGGTGAGTTGGATCTACCTAGCACTGGCTGGTAGGCTTTGCAGTGTTCCACTATTCTAAGGTTCTGATATTAAAAAAACATGTAACACCTGATTTTCTCTTGGGTTTGCTGAGAAACCCAGAGAACGTAAGTTGATTAATTGAATGACCTAGCTTCTGATCATGGTTATATATTGAAAACACAAACTATTATTATACCCTGCTCCTTGCCTTTAATGCATATCATTTTTATTTCTTACTTTGATAATCTTGTGTGTATTTATGAATTTATATGCATGTTCATGTATGTATGAGTGAATGACAAGACAACCACTAGTTAAAAGCAAAACAAACATCATTATGCCAAGTCACATGGCCTCTTCAGATGACTGGAGTAGTGATACTTGTTCGTTGTCTCTACTAAATACTGTATATGGTGGTTTTCTTCTATGTTTATTTCACAATGATGCGAGAATAAGATTGCATCTCAGATTTTCTAAATTCCATTTTATTTCTTGGCAGCAGCAGCAGCTTGAGCAGCTTTCTTGGCTTTCACCATTTCCACCAGCTCCTGAACATGACAACAGCTCATTAATATATGCATTCAAAGAAAGTTAAAAAAAAAAAAAAAGGGGGGGTCAAGGAGCTCTTCCCAAGGACCAAACTCAAAATGAAGAAAGAGAAGCTAACTGACCATGAGGAACATCTGAAACACACTGACAGCCACAAAAAAGCCTAAGAGTAAAATTAAGGTTATCTACTGGGTTCTGACATATGATATGTAGAAACAAGAAACGCATCTCAACATTAAGAGAAAACACCATTTGGGGACAAACCCATTTGTGAAAGAAAACTGGGGGAAAAAAAAATGGAAAAAGTGATTATAAATGGAGCTGCTGCTCCTTCTCCAGAGAATGGATAATGACCTATGTTAGGCAAGTACAGTGGACCCTCGGTTAGCGACCGTTCCTGTTAGCGGCCAACTCAATTAGCGGCCGGTTTTACGGCTCCCGGTTAGCGGCCGTATTGGACGCGTCAACCCACCGGCTGGGGACGCTTGCGCTTCAGGTTGTTTGTGTCTCTCGGTACTTAAGGAAGCTTCTACTCATTCATACAAACATTTCGCTTGTTTTCCATTGTTTTTGTCAGTGCAACTGCGAAATAAGTAACCATGGCTCCCAAGAAAGTTCATAGTAAAGTTCCTGTGGCAAAGAGAGTGAGAAATATCATGGAATTTAAGAGAGAAGTGATTGAGAAATATGAGAGTGGTATGCGGGTGCTGGAACTTGCCACGATGTTTGGGAAAAACAAATCAACAATTACAACCATACTGTCAAAGAAAGAACAGATCAATGAGGCTGATGTTGCCGAAGGAGTAAATGTGCTTACGAAACAAAGGTCACCAATAATGGAACAAATGGAAAAGTTATTATTATTGTGGATTAAAGAAAAACAAATGGTGGGAGACAGTGTAGAGAGTCTTTTATTTGTGAGAAGGCAAGGCGTCTGCATGAAGATCTTGTGAAGAAAACTCCTGGAACAAGTGCTGCTGGTAGTGAATTTAGGGCCAGCAAAGGCTGGTTTGAGAGATTTAAGAAGCGTAGTGGCATACACAGTGTTGTAAGGCATGGTGAGGCTGCAAGTTCAGACAAACATTCTGCTGAAAAGTTTGTGCAGGAATTTCAGGACTACATAAAGAGTGAAAATCTGAAACCCCAACAAGTGTTTAACTGTGACAAAACAGGCCTGTTTTGGAAGAAAATGCCCAACAGGATCTACATTACTCAGGAGGAAAAGACACTGCATGGACACAAGCCTATGAAAGACAGGCTAACTCATGTTGTGTAGCAATGCAAGTGGGGATTTCAAAGTGAAGCCTTTACTCGTGTATCACTCTGAAACTCCCAGAGTGTTCACGAAACACAATGTTCACAAGAAAAGATTGTGTGTGATGTGGAAATCAAGTCAAAATGCATGGGTCACAAGGTCAATTTTCAAAGATTGGGTTGATGATGTGTTTGGCCCAAGTGTGAAAAAATACCTTCAGGATAACAATTTGGGACTCAAGTGCCTCCTGGTACTGGACAATGCTCCTGCACATCCTCCAGACTTGGAAGACCAAATGTCTAGGGACTTCAAATTTATAAAAGTGAAGTTCTTGCCTCCTAACACCACTCCTCTTCTCCAGCCCATGGACCAGCAGGTCATTTCTAACTTCACGAAACTGTACACCAAAGCAGTGTTTCAGAAGTGCTTTGAAATGACCTCAGACACTGAATTGATCCTTAGAGAGTTCTGGAAGATTCACTTCAATATCTACAACTGCATAGGCCTTATAGGTAAGGCTTGGGAGGGAGTGACTACCAGGACTTTAAACTCTGCTTGGAGACCACTGTGGCCAGATTGTGTCCAACAGAGGGATTTTGAAGGATTTGCAGCTGTGCCTGTTGTGGAAGATATTGTGACATTGGGGAACAGCCTGGGGTTGGAGGTGAGTGGTGAGGATGTGGAAGAGTTGGTGGAGGACCACAGGGTAGAGCTAACAACTGAAGAGCTGCAAGAGCTTCATCTGGAACAGCAACAGACCACAGCTCAGGAGCTTGCTTCACAGGAGGAGGAAGAGAGAGAGGAGGTGCCTTCTTCAGTGATTAAGGAAATGTGTGGAATGTGGAATAAGTTACAAAGTTTTGTTGAAAAACACCATCCTGACCAAGCTGAAACAAGCCATATCTGCAACATGTTTTGTGACAAAACCTTGTACCACTTCAGGGAAATGTTAAAGAGGCACCAGAAACAGAGCACTCTGGACAGTTATTTTTCTAGACAAGGTTCTAGTGACTCTCAAGCTGGTCCTAGTGGCATTAAAAGAAAAAGAAGGAAGTAACCCCAGAGAGGAACTTGTTACCTGAAGTTCTTTTGGAGGATTCCCTTCCAAAAACTAACTCCTCTCTATTTCCTCCCTATCTTCCAGAAGCCAGCATTAGTCTTCAATAAAGGGGGGAGAGCCAACCACTGAAGGCTGCAACAACTGGAAGTGGAACTTCATCAGATCAAAGTTCAGGCAATTGCTTCAGAAAAGGAGGAAGGGGGAAAAAGGAAGAAAGGGGGTGCCTTTTGCAGAGGGTTGGGAAAATTTTTTCTATGTGGACTAAGGTTTCAGACATTTTTTGAAAAACAAAATCCCAAAGCTAAACCCAAAAAATATCTGAAAAGTTTAGTAAAAACCTTTTTCCCCTTCAGGAAATGTTAAA
>WNWK01031516.1:0-22646 GCA_009830355.1 Cherax destructor
TCATTATGAACAATAACCTGACATCGTGCACTTCCAATCCTCCATCATCAGGACTATTATCTCCCATTTCCCCACTACACTCAAAATCTCTTCAGCTTTTTCCACAGAGCAAATCTCATTTGTCCCTTGCGAACTATCCAATAATCCACTCACCAACTCAGGAATCACCTCACTCATACCCAAATCTAGTTCTGCTTCCTCTGCAATTGTTCCCATTGCAGCCTGGTGTTCACCCGAAGCGTTTTACACGTTTCCATCGACTGTGTTCTATGTCCCCATCTTGCAGTTGCGACCACGCCCACACCGTCCTGAAATTCATGCGATTCTTCATGTCCGTCCTTACTCGTACGCTCCTCATCTAGACGCCGTCCTTGTTGTTTATTACATGCAGCAGCCATATGCTCATACGAGTCACATATACGACATGTTCGTTGTTGACCAGCATATGTTACATATACTTGTGTTCTGAATTCTGGTAACACTACATATGAAGGTATTGCTCTTCGTAATGACATTTTAAGGCTATATGATCCCTCAGGTACACCTTCATATAAACCATCAGTCCAACGACCCATAACAGCCCATGTATTTCTCCATATTGCTTGAAAGCATTCTTTACATCCATTTCCTGCACTTCAAATGGCAAATTTCTGACCTTTATCCATTTGTCCTCTTTAAGGGGGGCTCCTTGACGAGGTAAAGAGGCTATCGGTCTGAGGAATTGGACCTTTTGGTCTTCTTCCTCAGACCGAACCTAATTACCCCCAATCCCCCTCCCTTTTCCCATCTTCCCCATCCTCCCTTTTCCTTTCCTCCTCCCCTCCTCATCCCTCCCTTATTTCCTTCCCAGTTTTACCCTGGGAGCTTCTCTCCTCAGGCATTCTAGTTCCTAGGTAGGGGAAGGGTATGTGGTCCATCCCATTCCGTTGAGGTACTTGGCGGTGGTGTAGTTTGCCGTGGAATCTGGATCGCCTGGGGATGTCCCAACCCCTCCAGTCACCCGGGGGTGGCCTTGGGTCTTTCGGGCGACGGGTGTATCTCTGGAGGCCACCTTTCGGATTCCGGGGTGGTGGCCGAGGTATGCTTTGTGGCGGATATCCGGCCGCCCTCTTTTGTCCGCCGAGATGGCTCGGTGGATGTGGAGGTTGCTATCCCGGATTTACTGGCATGAAGGGTAGGGTATGGCACGGGTTCCATGCTGCATCTGCACCACTTGCGGTGTTGAGGTCCTCTTGGGCACGGAGGGGATTTACGCCCTTTCATTCCTCCTAGGAGCTATTCCTCCACGTTCCCCCCTTTTTTTTTTATTCTTTTTTATTTTTATTTTCTTTTCTTTTCTTTCTTTTTTTTCTTAAAAATAAAAAGAAAGAAGTAACTAACCATGGCTGACCCAATCCATGAACCCACTACCCCGGGCCCTTCCTGATACCGCACCCAGTACTGACCCTGCCTCGTTAACGGATGACTCTTTGGACACCTCTCAGCCCTGTACCTCTTGCTGGTGCTGGTTCGTCACCTGCTTCAGGTACCAGGGTCCCGACTGGCCCTTTCGATACGTCTGACCTTCGCTCTTCTCTGACCTTGATTCCGGCTTCTTCCTCGATAGGGTCATTTTCGAATCGCCGCCCGTCTCCCATCGGACCACACCAGGTCCCACACAAAAACGACCAAGACCCACACTGACGATTCGACACTCCCTTCTCGTTCATCGCAGAAACGACCAGCTCGTCACGCACTCCCCTTAAACTCTCTGTTTCAAACTACTCAATGGACAAAGTTTTTACTCTTCGTCCAACTTCTCCTAATACCTATCTTTCAGACCATAGTATTGGTAAGGCTCTGCTACGCCATGTTGGTCAAAACATTCATTTCACGCTCTCAAGAGCGGCACTCGCATCATCACGGTCCAGAATGCTGGCCAAGCTCGCATCTTTCTCTTCTTACGACCATTGACAATACACCTGTTACTATTGACAAGCACCATTCCCTCAATTCTTGTTGTGGTTCTGTCATTTTGCCCACACCATTGTCCAACGGAATTTCCAGACATGTGGTGATGACATTTCGAGCAGCTGGCTCCAAGAACTCCCTATCCTTAAAGTTGACACTTTTGTCCTCCAGCCAATAAGCGAAGACGTTATCCTTGCAATATAGCTCGTTTAACGTTTGACTGCCGAGAACTGCCACCTTCGGTCTACATTGCAGGTCAACGTTTACAAGTTCGGAAGGTGACCCCTGCACCGCAGCAGTGTAGAAACTGCTGGCGTTTTGGTCATCCAGCAAAATATTGCAGGTCCATGGCCGAATGCCCAGTCTGTGGTGCTGACGACCATGCCAGTTCTTCTTGTACTCTACCTCCCTCTTGCCTTAACTGTCATGAGGCACATCCTTCATATTCTCGCCGTTGTCAGGTTTACCTGAATGAGCGGGAAATACGTTGTCTCAAAGAGGCGGAAGGCTTCTCCTATGCTATGGCTGTCTCTCATCTTCGCCTTCAAGGGAAACTTCCCCGTATTTCTTATTCCCGCATTGCTAAACGTCGCCCCGCTTCTGGGGTCCCAACTTCCACGGCTTCCTCTGTGGTTGCCTCATCCTCCGTCACCCCTGTCTCGAATCCTTTTGATGTTCTTGGCTCCGAGGTCCCTACCTCGGCTTCCCATACTATCCACACTCCTTCCTCTATTCACTCGCACAGTTCTGAGTCTACACGTCCTCGTCCTACACCTAAACCTCAGCGCCCCCCCTCTTATAAGCCCGGCAAAAAATCCCTATTGCCAGGTTCTTCGCCTCCGACTAGTTCTGTAACGTGTGTGGAGGTTCATCCTCCTCCTCATACTCTACCTTCATCCCCTGTCCCCTCCCAAGTCCCTACGACAGTTCCCTCTTCTACCTCCTCGTCCTCTACTTTAGTACAGTCTATTGACTCCCCGATAGTTTCTTCCATTTCTAATGTAGTCTCCCATTCTGCATCTTTGACTTCCGAAACACTGGAAGCTATTGCAGAATATATTTCAGAGACTGGGCCGATGATGGACACTACTCCATCTGAGGTTCCTAATTCTCTTCTTCGTCTCAACCCCTCTTCCTTCACAACGTCCTCCTCCCTCTCTGATTACAGGTCTTCCGCTGCCTCCACACGTGGACTTTTCTAACCCTAGTCCATAGCTTCCCTCTCACTACCACTTCTATCTTTTCTCCATAAATCATGGCTTATTTGCAGTGGAATATCCGAGGCCTCAGGGTAACAGGGTGAGCTTCAGGTGTTGCTCTCCCAGTTTTCCCTATTGGGGTCTGTTTGCAAGAACCCAAACTACAATCCACTGTTATCAGGCCCTTTTCAGGCTATAATTTGTTATATTCATCGGATCCTTTTCCGATGGAACCTTTAACGAAAGTGCTCTCCTTATACGCACTGGTGTTCCATACCGTCAGCTCTATGTCCCTTCTTCCTTACATTACACAGCAGCCCGTATCCACTTGAATAAGTGGTATACACTCTGTTCTTTATATATCTCCCCTTCGCGGGCATTGTCTATCCCAGATGTTGATTTTCTGGTTTCTTCCTTACCGCCACCCCTTCTATTACTTGGCGATTTTAACGCGCACCACTTTCTCTGGGGAGGGTCGCACTGTGACTCCGTGGCATTCAGTTAGAGGCATTTCTTGCTTCTCTTCCCCTCCATGTTTTAAATACGGGTACTCCTACCCATTTTGATCCCCGAACTCATTCTTTCTCCTGCATCGATCTTTCCATCTGCTCTTCATCAATTGTCCTTGACTTCACCTGGTCTGTCCTCCCGGACTTACATGACAGCGATCATTTCCCAATTATCCTAAAGTCCCCTCTGTTTTCTCCACCTCCTCATAGCCCACGCTGGCAATTTGACCGGGCGAAATGGGACCTTTACACACATCTTACTACCTTTCATGAGGTTCCTACCTCGTCCTCCATTGATGAGGTTTTACATCTCTGTCAATCCCTAGGTACCTTCCCCTCTTTCATACATTTATTAAACAAAAATACCAACCACTCCAGCACTATATCCCCCTGCTTTTAACATTTCTGTCATGATCCCGTCAGTTCCAGCTGCTTTACCCCTTTCATTCTACGTAATGCCTCACGCACCTCCCCACACTCACATCCTGCTCTTCTTCACTCCTAAACGATGTTGTACCTCCCTGGCCAGTACATGAAATTACCGCCTCCTTTTTCATCGACATTTAAAAGTTCCTCAAAATATTCCCGCCATCTACCCAATACCTCCAGCGCACCATATACTAACTCCCCTACTCTGTTTTTAACTGACAAATCCATTCGTTCCCTAGGCTTTCTTACCGTGTTTATCTCACTCCAAAATTTTTTCTTGTTTTCAGAAAAATTTCTTGACAGAGCCTCTCCCATTTTGTCATCCGCTCTTCTTTTGCACTCTTTCACCACTCTCTTCACCTTTCTTTTACTATCCATATACTCTGCTCTTCTATTTACACTTCGGTTTGGTAAAAACCTCTCATAAGCTACTTTTTTCTCTTTTATCACACCCTTTACTTCTTCATTCCACCACTCACTCCTCTTTCCTCCTGCACCCACCCTCCTATAGCCACAAACTTCTGCCCCACATTCTAATACTGCATTTTTAAAACTATCCCAACTCTCTTCAACCCTCCCCCACTACTCATACTTGCACTAGCCCACCTTTCTGCCAATAGTTGCTTATATCTCACCCTAACTTTCTCCTCCCTTAGTTTATACACTTTTACCTCTCTCTTACTTGCTGTTGCCATTTTATTTTTGTCCCATCTACCTTTTACTCTAACTGTAGCTACAACCAAATAATGATCCGATATATCCGTTGCCCCTCAATAAACATGTACATCCTGAAGCCTACCCATCAACCTTTTATCCACCAATACATAATCCAACAAACTACTTTCCTTACGTGCTACATCATACCTTGTATATTTATTTATCCTCTTTTTCATAAAATATGTATTGCTTATTACCAAACCTCTTTCTACACATAGCTCAATTAATGGTTCCCCATTTACATTTACCCCTGGCACCCCAAATTTACCTACTACTCCCTCCACAACATTTTTACCCACTTTAGCATTAAGATCCCCAACCACAATTACTCTCTCACTTGGTTCAAAACTCCCCACACACTCACTCAACATTTCCCAAAATCTCTCTCTCTCCTCTACACTTTTATCTTCTCCAGGTGCATAAACACTTACTATAACCCACTTTTCACATCCAACCTTTATTTTACTCCACATAATCCTTGAATTTATACATTTATATTCCCTCTTTACCTGCCATAACTGATTATTCAACATTATTGCCACTCCTTCTTTAGCTCTAACTCTATTTGAAACCCCTGACCTAATCCCATTTATTTCTCCACACTGAAACTCTCCTACCCCTTCAGCTTTTTCTCACTTAAAGCCAGGACATCCAGCTTCTTTTCATTCATAACATCTACAATCATCTCTTTCTTATCATTCGCACAACATCCACGCACATTCAAACATCCCACATTGACGGTTTTCTTCTTTTTCTTTTTAGTAAGCTATACAGGAAAAGGGGTTACTAGCCCATTGTTCCCGGCATTTTAGTTGACTTTTACAACACGCATGGTTTACGGAGGAAAGATTCTTATTCCACTTCCCTATGGATATGAAAGGAAAAGCAATAAGAACAAGAACTATTAAGATAAAATCAAAGAAAACTCAGAAGAGTGTGTATACATAAACGTGTACATGTTTGCGTAGCGTGACCTAAATGTAAGTAGAAGTAGCAAGACGTACCTGAAATCTTGCATGTTTATGAGACAGAAAAAGATACCAACAATCCTACCATCATGTAAAACAAATACAGGCTTTCGTTTTACACTCACTTGGGAGGACAGTAGTACCTCCTGGGTGTTTGCTGACTACCAACCTACTATATATATATATATAGTATATATATATATATATATATATATATATATATATATATATATATATATATATATATATATATATATATATATATATATATATATATATATGTCGTGCCGATTAGGTAAAACTGGTCAATTAGCAAGAACTCATCTAAAATTAAGTCCTTTCTAAAATTTTCTATTATACGTTTAAAGATATATATTTTTCATTTATATTAATGTAAGAATTTATAATTTTGTACCAAGAGAAACTTTGAAAACCTACCTAACCTTATTACAACAAGCGCAATTTAATTTAGCCTAACCCAACTAAATATATTTTAGATACGTTAACATTAATTTAATAATAAACAAACAAAATGAAATATATTTTTTTCGTTATGTTTAGAATGATTTTGGCGAAATTATTGCATACACAAATTTTCACTTGTCTTATATGGCAAAGTGAGCGTTGCTATTTAAGCCAAAATCGCAAGTTTTACCTAATCGGCACGACATATTATATATATATATATATTTTTTTTTTTAATGATTCTAGGTCCACCTCTAGTGCAAATTGTGGGACCCATAGCCTCTGAGAAGTGGATAAAAAGGCTTCAAGGAAGAATATTTGGATTTCTTTCTGAAGCCATTTGAATATTCCACTTCTCCTACCACCCCATCCTATATACACACATACATGCATATAAATGCTTTATTAATAGACAGAATACATTTATAGAAAACACAAACATGAATACAATGGTACAATATGTCAAAGATTATGAATCTCCTCCAGTTCCTCCGAAGCCGGACGCGAGCCAAGTATGCAGCATGCGTTTCCCCTCTGGATGGCCACACTGAGACGCTGGAACATGAACGTGTCAATTCATTACAAACTGTTATTTAATTACTGGAGATGTTATCAAAGTTTTAATACAAGTATTACAATTGTTGACAGAAGACAGAGCAGGTGTGGCCCAGCAGCGAACACTGACTGAGAAGACGTTCCAAGGTGTCGACCAGGATGACCCAGCACTGGTCACTTACATCAGACGTCTCATTAATGCTCCCTCAAACAAACCTTATAATCTCTCCGACCCTCAAAAAGTACATTTCTCCCAGTTCGGTCAATCTTCTTACGCCGATGCAGACATTTTAAATGGCATGGTACGAATCTTTTGTATAATTCTTGAGTTGGTTCTGAATCAGTGAACCTTGCCACTGTCTGTTTATAGATGTTTATTTTCTTTAACAGTAACTATTATTTCTCTTAGAATAATTCCATTTATTATTATCTAATATGCGTATAGTTTCACCTACATTTTCGACAGGATCTTTATTAATAGAAATATTTTAGATTCTTCATTTAGAACTTTTGAAAGACAAGGGTTCCTCATGTGTCTCATGAGGAAGCAAATGTTGCTGCTGCATTATTCATGGAGTGTGAGGAAGACGATTATTGAGTTAGCTCAGACTGAAAAGTGATCATTGTGGACTATAATGATAAAATATTTTATTTTTACAGAAAGATAAATAATCAGGTTTGAATATGAATTTTAATAAATGCAGCTTCTCCTTGCTTTTTTTTATTTTTACACATGGTTTTACAATGGAAAAATAAACACATAAGCAGTATAATGGGAGCCTTTATTGACAACGCTTCGCTCACACAGTGGGCTTTATCAAGTTACAAACAGATCTACCTGGGTGAAATGTACGTGAGTATTTATAGGATGGAGTCAGGTGGAGAATGGTGGGTCAGGTGGAGAATGGTGGGTCAGGTGGAGAATGGTGGGTCAGGTGGAGAATGGTGGGTCAGGTGGAGAATGCTGGGTCAGGTGGAGAATGCTGGGTAGGTTGGATCTGACGAGGACCTGCACGGGACTGGCGGGTGTGTATGTAGTTATGTGGGATAACAATGAAGTAGTTTCTTGGCAATAGGTTTAGCTATGTTGTAGAAGCCGTTGTTCTGGTTGAAGTTGTTGGATATACAGATAAGTGATGATTCCAGGATTCTTCGGTATTGAGTGTTGTCTTCTCTGGCGATGAGTCTTGCGTTTCTGTAGTTGATTAAATGGTTGTGTGAATTTCGATGTTGAACACAGGCATTCCTTGGGTCGTCAGATCTGCCTGGGTACTGGTGTTCTGAAATACGTGTTTGGAGGTCTCTGGATGTTTCGCCGACGTATAATTTGCTGCAGTCATTACAAGGGATTGTGTATACCCCTGCAGTGGATTGAAGCTTGTCCTGTCTGTTACTGGTAATGTCCTTGATGGTGGTGGATGTGGAGGTGGATACTTGGAATGAGGTATTGGAGATGTTGGAAACGTGTTTGGCAATGGAGTTGGTGGGGAGGACTATATCTCCTCTCGGCAGTGTCTTATCTGGGTGTAGTAAAGATGTTTAATGCCCGTCGTGTGCAGTCTCTAATGAAGTGATGAGGATAGTGAAGTTTAGAAAATACTTGATCAATTAGAGAGCATTCTTCCTCAAGGAACTCACTGCTGCAGATTCTGAGTGCGCGCAAGAAAAAGCCTATAATTGCACTACGTTTAGATTTGGTGTCGTGGTGAGAGTAGAAGTGGAGAAGATCGTGTTGGTTGGTAGGTTTTCGATAGACTTTAAAACGAAGTTCATGGTCAGCTTTGCTTTTCCAACCTACCCTGACTCCATCTTATAAATACTCACGTACCTTTCACCCAGGTAGATCTCTTTGTGACTTGATAAAGCCCACTGTGTGGGCGAAACGTTGTCAATAAAGGCTCCCATTATACTGCTTATGTGGAAATAAATGGTATAAAATACCGACACAATGGAAAAATAAACACAAAAGCAGTATAATGTGATCCTTTATTGACAACTTCCCACGCAGTGCTTTATCAGTCAACAGACTACCTGGAAAATAACACATGGAGATATATAGGGTACAGTCAGGTGGAGTGCTGGGTCAGGTGGAAAGCTGCATGTGAGTCTAAAATAGTGTGATAGTTAAAAACATAGTGTGACTTAAAGGACCTGCAGTGTACCATTCTTGAGTTCTAGGTGGGATAGCGTTGAAGAAGTTTCTTGGCAATAGGTTCAGCTATGTTGTAGAAGCCGTTGTTCTGGTTGAAGTTGTTGGATATACAGTTGTTGGATATACAACAACTTCAACCAGAACAACGGCTTCTACAACATAGCTGAACCTATTGCCAAGAAACTTCTTCAACGCTATCCCACCTAGAACTCAAGAATGGTACACTGCAGGTCCTTTAAGTCACACTATGTTTTTAACTATCACACTACTTTTAGGACTCACATGCAGCTTTCTCCACCTGACCCAGCACTCCACCTGACTGTACCCTATATATATCTCCATGTTGCTTATTTTCCAGGTAGATCTGTCTGTGACTCGATAAAGCCCACTGCGTGGGCGAAACGTTGTCAATAAAGGATCACATTATACTGCTTTTGTGTTTATTTTTCCATACTGCTTATGTGTTTATTTTTCCATTGTGTCGGTATTTTGTACCATTTATTTTCATGGTTTTACAAGGTTAGGGATTCCTAACTTTATTTACTAGCTAAGAGCTGTTACGTACATCAGCTCATTTAAAAGCATTTTTGTTATGAGACATACCGATAGGGAATAGGATGAAGTTGGAGCCATCTGTAGGCCAGCAATTTCCTTTGATCATCTGATTTTATTTCGTTGATATCATTATGCTGTACGAACATGTTTCAGACTCGAGTTATCCATGGAATAAATGATCTCAGATGTGGCGATGTTTTGGAGAAGGGTACAGAGTGAAGTTGCTGCTTTCTGCCCGTCTTTTTGTGTCGAAGCTCACTTCTCGCTGTCCTCGGAGTGGAGCCAAGTGTGGTACTTTAACAATATTGACTTTGCACATAACAGTAAGGCCGCCCACATCCCTCCGGTGTTGAAGGCTCTGCTGAAATGACAGATTTATCCAGGCTGGGTCCAGGCGAGAGATGAGGCGTTTTGCTCTGTCCTCTACTCTGTCAAGAAGTTACAGGTGAAATGAAAGGGAAGGGGGCAGGCAATCCAAGAAAGCGAAGCATACTCAAGGTATGAGTACTTGTGCCTCGTACAGAATACACACACAACCCGCACATATAAAAGAGAGGAGCTTACGACGACGTTTCGGCCCGACTTGGACCATTTACAAAGTCACACTAACACACAGAGACAGAGGAAGGGTATTTATAGGCAGGCAGACAGGGGAGGGTACAAGAGAGTGGGGAAATGTAGGAGTAGTGGTAGTAGTGGTAGTAGTAAAGGTAGTAGTAAAGGTAGTAGAGTAGACAGTCATATGGGAAGGAGCACTGCTATGAGGCTAGCGGCCCGCAAGGGTCGTACGAGAGGGAAGAAAAGCGAAAAAATGAAGGAAAAAAAAAAAAAAACAAGGCAAAAGAAAGAACAGAAAGAAAGGAAAACCCAAGGAGAAAAAAGGAGAAGGGGGAAGATAAGAAAGGGAAGGAATCAGGTTAAGTCACGGGTGTTCTGAAGTTTAGAGCATTTAACAATGTAATGAGAGAGGAAAGCATCAACAGAGACAAAGCCAGGGCTAAGATTCATACAGGGAAAGTTGTGTATAAGGGAGGATTCAACCAGGCGGCGACTATGAAAGTTAGACGTAGGGTAGACAGTTTTAGCAGAAGACCAATGCTCAGGCATTTCCATCATGGTGCCTAGAGACCATCATCAATTGTGTTTTCGCAGAAGCAAATGTTACCTGCTATCGGTTTCCCCAGGCTGATATAGCTCTTATGTGGTGATTGATGTAGCTTAGAACAGCTGGCATTTCCTCTCGTGGATAAGTAAATGTCATAGTAGAGTCGTCTGCATATGCATGAAGGTAATCACTGAGGAGACAGTGTAAAACCTGCAATTCCCAGTGCTTGCAGTTTTGCCAGAGTCCCTGGTGCCACACCTGGTCGAAAGCACCAGCAATGTCCAGTGATAGTATACAGCTGACTTTGGATTCATCCAGTGACTGGTGCCATCTCGTTTAGAGATTTATCAACAGATCAACAGAGTAACCTTTCTTAAATCCATATTGGCGGTCAAAAACTAGTGAGTAGTAGTCAAAAAATTCTCTCAGTTGCCGTGAAATTATTGTCTGGAGGATCCTGCCAGTGATTGACATGAGTGACACTGGTCTGTAGTTGCTGATTTCTGCTCTGCTCTTCTTTTTTTGAATTGGGATTACATTTGCTTCTTTCCACAGAGAAGCCCCTCAAGGGAGGGTTCTTGAAGCTGAAGAGGGGCTCTTGAACTAAGGAATTGGATCTGTGCTCCGGTTCGCTGAATTGAGCCTGAATACCTTCCATCCCCCACATGCACTGTATAATCCTACGGGTTTAGCGCTCCCCCATTATTATAATAATAATAATCCACAGAGAAGGCATTTACACTGTACTAGGCAGTGCTGAAAGATGCGAGTTAGAGATGCTGCTAGCTGGTCTGCACATCTACTCATCAATCTTGGGCTCAACTTGTCTGGGCCCACAACCTTTTCTTGGTCCAGCGATTTAAGAAGATGATGCACCTTCCTCTGCCTTATTGTCACCACTGACAGTTTTGACACATTTCTTGCAGCTAGCCAAGGAGGGTCCGTTGCTGGATCACGAACTTGCATTTTGGCAGCAAAGTGTTCGGCAAAGAGGTCAACTTTCTCCCGACTACTAGTAGAGGTGGTCCCATCCTGTTGATTTAGAGGTGGAATAAGTTCATCGGGTACATATCCTTGTCTGTTCTTGACCAAGGACCACCAGGTTTTGGAGCCCACTTTACCTGATGCCAGCTTTCTTTTTGTGTCAGCCTCCCATTTAGAGATGGCCTATTTTTTCCTCTCTCTGGCAGAGAATGTTATGTCAATAAACTAGTGAAATGTTAGCAGTAAATGTTCTCTGCTAAAGGACCTCAATGGAAATAAGTCACTCTGTCTGACTTTTTTGGGTTATCCTGGAGGGTTCTCTACACATATGCTGCTATGTATGATAATCTATGTAATTGTATTTCTGTATACCTGAATAAACTTACTTACTTACTTAACTTAGTGAATTTTAGCAGTAATTTGATTCTGCATAACTGAGTGAATATTAGCAGTGAAAGCTTTCTGAAAATTGATTGAGTGATATCGGCGAATATTAGCAGTGAATGTTTTCTACATAACTAAGTGAAACTAATCTGTAAATGTTATTTGAATACCTGAGTAAAAGTGAACAGTAAATGAGCTAAAAATTATTAAGTGTGTGTATCTGCTGAAAAGGATCCCAGAAGCAGAGGGGAGGAGGGGGGTTATAATATATCAATGAATTAATCTCCTGAGTTTCTCTCTTCATGTGACTTCTTATGAAGCATTGATGAGTTTGTATACACCAATATTCCAATATAAGGAGAGTCATAAAAAATATCCCTGTCATTTCGACATCTTTTATATGAAAAGATTATATTCTCTATCTTACATTTTTTCGTGTGGCTGCAATAGTTATTCTGTTATGCTTCTAACTTGATTACTACTTTTTCCTCTCAGTACCTAGGCTAAGTATTCTTCTATAAATAAGGCACTTATTATATTTTAACTGTATAACACAGATTGTGGCATTAGACCACAGCTGTATCTCATACTGTGTTACAGAAAGATGGATTCTTCGTGGAGGTGGGCGCCGTTGACGGGGAATACATAAGCAACTCGTTGTACTTCGAGAGGAATCGGGGCTGGACTGGCCTTCTCATAGAAGCTTTTCCAGAAACCTACAAGCAACTTTTAAGTAAACAAAGAAAGGCTTACTCAATAAACGCAGCACTTGCCTTGACCAACGTTTCCTCTGAAGTTATATTTACGTAAGAACTTTTGACTTGTTGAGTGCGGAGCACATGACTAGAAGTTTTATAATTTGCATAAACCCTTTTCAGTATTACAATATTTTGCATTCTGTTTTTTAGAGCGCTAAAAACATACTCGCACAAACTATGTAATTTATAAACCGGTGTATATCCATCTGCTAACACTTTGGAAGTTTATGCGTCCCATCAGTACCCTCAAGGCGGTAACAAAAAATACATAATTGTTTTAAAACACCTTACTACTCTCCAATAAATTAACATGAGCTCAAAGACTCTGTCTAGTAGTTGCTGCTGCAGTGGTCCTCGTGCATGACAAACAGTCATGCAGGGCAACTGACACCCATAATGGGTTGTACTTACAGTACTGAAAAGATAGATTTGGTCCACTTCTGACATTCTACATTAGAGTAACTCTAATGTAGAATGGAAAAAAATCATTCAAGAGAGGAAGGAGCGTCCTTGGCGACAGCAGCTGCCTGCGAGTCAGTGCAAGAATCAACAAAATATTTTTATTTGATAATTCTCTCAATTTCTTTATAGTGTTTACCTACAGTAAACAAATGATATAATTATTGTAATTACCAGTAGTTTATTACTAAACAATAAATGATCGTGATTAATTAATCATAATCATACATAACAGACGGGACACGCATATTTAGTAAGATTTAGGAATAAAATAATCGTCACCCCTTGTTACAAAATGACACGATATCTATTAGTAATAGACATCTCCAGTGAACACTAGAAAGGATAGCCCCTTCTAGCATCCAGCCTGTTACTGGGCTTTTGCAACAAAGTCAGTATCTTGGTCCAGTTATCCGACATATTATCAATATCACCATTGGATCCCAACTGAGAGGATACTAACTAAAGAAATATATTTAAAATGTTTATTATCAAAGTGAGAAAATCTAGGGTAGCAAAGTAAATCAAATATAAATATGTTAAAGATATTAATTAGGAGGTTAGCTCCTACACTGCTCTCATATACAATAAGGCTGTGCTGAAGGCACATATATTATAATGACTCTGAAGTACCATCAGGTACAATGTCAGCAATACAAGCATATGCAGATATATACTAATAAGTATAGATGTGTGTATGAGTGTGCTGCAGGTAACTCTAAGACTCGACTCAACCAGTGTCCGACTGAACGTCTTCTCATAAGCTAGCTTCTCTAACAAACTGACAATCATAACAGCTTGATTGAACAGTAAAATGACCAATTCGCAGAACAGCAAAATAACAAGCAACAGCAACACAGCATCAGGAACCAGGAGATAGAAAAACGACCCTAACTGGGGACCATCAATAGATCCTCCAAAACAGTCACAAAACTCCCTTATAACTGAATCCAGGTTCAGCATAAAAATCCCCGACTGTGACGATGCACAGATGCCTTATCGAATTAGGTCAAGAGCTATAGCTTGAGACCTGAGTTATCTCAGAGTGTCAATGTGACACACAACACAGTAAAACGTCGAAAATCACTGTCTAGACTATTCTCTGTGAACAGAGTTACACAGAGTCCTGAGAAGTATGTGTCGTCTCACCACCGAACACATACTCTACCAGAGTCTAAAGGACGAGAAAACAAGCAGAGACAGGAGCGAGGTGTTGACTCAACGATGGTCAGCAGCTCAGAGAGACGGAGGAAGGAGAAGCAGTTTCCCACCTCAGGTGTGGACACGCCACCGACTGACTACCAGCAACTAGACGCCGGTAGTATAACAAGTGAAATGTCGTAAGCGGTAGTTTGCCAACTCCCGGGCAGCTACTACACACTTGAGCACAATATTTAATGTTACATCCTACCTAATTAAAATAGCTAATTCAAATAATAATATAAAACAAGATATTAACGATTTAGCTATTATCGAAAATATCAGCAATATAAAATTATAAGAAAAGGAAAATATACATCAAAAATTTATATAAACATGTATATATACATTGGGGCCCATTCTGGGGTCGCAATACCCCTTTATTTAATACTGAAAATAAGTTTATTATACTTCCTGTGTGAACTTAAGTAACAGTACAGTGTACAAGTTCGCTAATGCTCTGCACAGCAGTTCAAAAAGATAATTCACAAGGTATATTGCTTATTGGGTCCATAACAAAGCATTCATTCGTAATTCATCGGTAATACATCCACAAGTGGATAACACTACCATTCATTCTTCCAGCCCTTCCTGTTTCCCTCTCCACTTGTAGCTACTATGTATTCGAAGCTCAGAACCTCATGATCACTGGCCCCAAGGGGTCTTTCATATGTGATGTCCTCAATGTCTGCACTACTCAAGGGGAATACTAGATCCAGTCTCGCTGGTTCATCCTCTCCTCTCTCTTTGGTAGTGTCCCTTACGTGTTGGTACATTAGGTTTTCCAGTACCACCTCCATCATCTTAGCCCTCCAGGTTTCTTTGCCTCCATGTGGCTCCAAGTTCTCCCAGTCGATTTCCTTGTGGTTGAAGTCACCCATGATCAGTAGCTTCGCCCTGCTCGCATGAGACCTTCTGGCCACTTCAACCATCGCTCTATTACTAACGCCCTTAAATGTTGACTTATTATATTGAATGTGACTTTTCGATTAACATCAGCAGTAACCAAAAAATCTTGCAAAAGCAGAAACATTTCTATATCTTCCTTTTGTACGCAATTATTCCAAAACTCCAGCTTCTGTTTGAACGCTTCCGTCTTATTTCTCAATGCAAAAATATTTGTGTAAAACCCTTGAAGAGAAATATTAAGTTCGTTGAGGAGGCTAAATATGTCAGCCCTCCATTCCTAGTCCAACACATGCACTACTAAGGCAGGTTTAGCTCTTCCAGAAACTGCTCTATTTATTCACTCAGAACCTTTCCTTTCGATAGCCACCTGACTTCACCGTGGAGATGTTGGTGTTGCGAGTACATACTTTCACACAGTGTTGTGAACAGCCTGGAGTACTTCACCGTGGAGATGTTGGTGTTGCGAGTCCATACTTTCACTCAGTGTTGTGAACAACCTGGAGTTCATAGCTGGACTACGGATTTTATTTATGATCTTCACTGCATCATTCATTACAGTGTTTGGTTCAGTACAAAGCTTCTTTGTAGCTCAACGCTCCCGGTGGATCATGAAGTGAGTGGACAAAATTTCTGAATGAGCAACTACACCTGGTCGATGTCCAGTCATGCTGGCAGCACCGTCCGTACGCATTCCGACGCATATGCTCCAGTCTAAGCCCTGCGCTTGAAAATACTCATCAAGGGCACTAAATATCTCTGAACTTGTGGTCCGTCCAGGTAAATCGAGGCAACGAAGTTCTTCCCTAAAGTCTTCATCTTCGCTTCACAAAGCAAAGTAGAATAGCATTGTTACTCGCGTCCGTTGATTCATCAAGTTGAATCGCAAAACGTCTCGGTTTCTTTATACCTTCTACAACTTGCTATTCAATATCTGTGGCCATGTCAACAATTCTCCTCTGAATAGTGTTGTCCGAAAGCGGTATAGCTTTACTTAAGTACTCCTTATCGTAACGCCTAAAAAAGTTTCCTTTTCTGTTTTTCAATTGCTGTCGCACATTCCGAAATATCAACACATTTCTTTTTCCTTGTCTCTTCTAAACTTGAAGCACTCGTGTTTGTCTTACTTTCGCTGTTGTTGTCATTACTTTTCTCCTGACTATTGTTCTTGTGGGGCTTCAAATTCTACGCCACAATGACACAATAAATAATTTGTTTTCCGAAATACAGTGAAACTTCTCTATAGCGGACACTGGTGGAGAAGCAATAAGTGTCCGTTATGGAGCCGTTGGTATATAAAAAACTGTTCAGATGTTCAGTGTATATAAATGTTTCATTTGAAGTTTTGTTTATTCCAACTCCTCCATAACGGACACCTATTGTGTCTCCACCAGTGTCCGCTATAGAGAAGTTTCACTGTACCACAACAGCTCATGATTGAGGCGCCGGCCATAAAATTTCGACGACTGGCAGAAAATTTCTGCTGACCAGCGGTTGAGAACCACTGATCAAGTTCACCTAGCAGCCTCTTCACCTCCTGAGCTGTATGTAGTGTGTCCAGCACCCAGAGCTGTACGACAACTTTGAGTCAGATTTGTTTTTAAATTCTATGTTATTCTCGTATTGACTAATTTTACTGGGTCCTTCGTCTTCCATACTTTTTCAGTTCTCTAGTATGGGCATCTGCATGTGTTTGAGTGTATGTATTTGTCTATATGTGTGTGATTGTGTGCGTTTCTATATGTCTATAAATTGGAACCCAGTGTTTCAACTTATTGGTTCCTAGGTGGTGTTCGAAGTGCGCAATGTTCCATGTCCGAAATAGTATTTTCCTGGCTTTAATTATCAGTCTCACTCACTGGAGGATGTTGAAGTGACTTCTGAAAGTCTCTGAAAGTAAGGTCAGTGTCAGAAGTCACTTTAAAGCAATTTTGAAACAGGGCTTTATAAAGTGTAAAGTTTTTTACATTAAACAAGTCAGTGCGTTCGAACTCCAAGAAAACGTTCAAAGACCGGGTCAGTTTTTTCTAAACAAAAATTTTCGAGGTCTGGAACGTTTGAAAACTTGGTTTCCACTGTATATATAAAAATAAAAAATATTTTTACATATAACTAGCATAACTAACACGACTTTTTGTTTTTTTCCTTTAACAGACCGAGTGGACATAAAGGAGTTTTAGGGCAAATTGGTAACTCCACTTCAGCTATAAAAATGAAAGCTCTGCCACTGTACTCCATTCTTCTGGCACTTAATGTGACACAAGTTGACTTTTTCTCTCTAGACATTGAAGGTTTTGAGATGAAGGTGAGGTACTTTCTTGTATAAATTTTTAAATTATGGTAAACATCGAATAAACACTTATTAGATAGAAAAGTATTTTCCATTGACTAACACTAATATTTTAAATACACAACTCACGAAATCGTAATGACACGATTGTAAACAAACCATACCACGGGTGGAGGGTTCTAACCCCATCTGTGGTATGGTTTTTTTAAATACATAGTATCCATACAAGTCTTGCACTTCTCCCAGCCCCCAGAACCCCCCAGAACACAGCATTTGAAAAGAAGCTCAAGTAATTGTACACCAACACAGACAAAATAACAAATATATAACAAAAAAGGCACAATACCGTGACTGGAACAATACACACACAACCCGCACATATAAAAAAGAGAGGAGCTTACGACGACGTTTCGGTCTGACTTGGACCATTTACAAAGTCACACTAACACAATGGACAGGTAAAAAGGGTATTTATAGGCAGACAGACAGGGGAGGGCACAAGAAAGTGGTGGAGGGGTAATACTGAAGGTAGTAGTGGAAGTGGTAGTAGTAGTAGTGGTAGTGGTAGTAGTAGTAGTGGAAGTGGTAGTAGTAGTAGTGGAGTCAGTCATATTCTAGGAAAGGAGCACTGTAATGAAGCTGGTGGCCCGCATAGGGTAGGGACAAGAACACAGAGGGGGAAAAATGAAAATAAAAATAAAATAAAGGACAAATACAAGGCAAAAGAAAAGAAAGAAAACCCAGAGGAGAAAGGAGAAAAAGGAGAAGGGGGAAGAGATAGAAGAGGAAGGAATCAGGTTAAGTCACGGGTGTTCTGAAGTTTGGAGCATTTAACAATGTAAAGGGAGAGGAAAGCATCTACAGAGACAAAGCCAGGGCTAAGATTCATACAGGGAAAGTTGTGTATAAGGGAGGATTCAACCAGACGGCGACTATGAAAGTTAGACGTAGGGTAGACAGTTTTAGCAGAAGACCAATCAATAGGATGACTGTGATCTCTGACATGACAGAAAAGAGCATTATTAGTGTCGGCAAGCCTAACACTATTTTTGTGCTCCCTATGTCTGTCAGAAAGAGATCGGCCAGTTTCTCCAAAGTACTGTAGAGGACAGGAGGTGCAAGAAATAGAGTAGACACCAGGACTTTGTTAATGGTCCAAGTCGGACCGAAACGTCGTCGTAAGCACCTCTCTTTTTTATATGTGCGGGTTGTGTGTGTAACAAATATATGTTAGTAGTGGCACAAAAAATCTTGGAGGTATCCCCAGACAGCATAGCGCTCACAGAAACAAAGCTCACGGGGATGATAACAGATGCAATCTTTCCATCCATATATCAGATACTGAAGGAAGATAGAGGGAGCAGAGAAAAAGGAGTTGCACTGCTCATCAAAAACCAGTGGAGATTCGAGGAGATTGAAGGAATGGACAGAAGGGAAGCAAGGAACTACATAGTAGGAACACTTCAAACTGGGAGGTCCCAAAGGGTGATTGCAGTGATATACAACCCGCCACAGAATAGCAGGAGGGAAAGACAAGAGTATGATGAGAGTAACATAGCAATGGAGGGCACACTAAATGAGGTAGCCATTATGGCACTTATGGGTAGGGCAAAATTACTAGTTGTGGGTGATTTCAATTACAAGGAGATTGACTGAGAAATCCTGAAGCCTCATGGGGAAACAGAAATACTGATAGCTAAAATGACAGAGGTGGTACTGAAAAATCTCATGCATCAACATGTTAGGGACAATGCCCGAGAGAGAGAGGAGAGGATGAACCTGTAAGGCTGAGTCTTGCAGGTTTGCAACAAGAATAATACCCGAGCTAAGGGGTATGTCCGACGAGAAGAGGTTAAGGAAAATCAACCTGACGACACTGGAGGACAAGATGGATAGGTGGGACATGATAATGAATATCCATTATGACTCTTTATTGACCTAAGCAAAGCTTTTGACACGTTAGACCACGGCATCCTCTCCACAAACTTTACCATTATGGTATGAGAGGCCATGCACTTGCATATTTCAAATCCTATCTTACTAACAGGTATCAATACGTCTCTGTCAAGGACACAACCTCATCAACACCACCACTTGATACTGGAGTGCCACAGGGAAGTGTACGTGGTCCCCTGCTCTTCCTTTTATTCATAAATGATCTTCCCAATGTATCTCAATACCTTAAACCTATTCTCTTTACTGACGACACGACTTATGTCATCTCCCACTCAAATCTTGCCTCCCTCAACACCATTGTTAACGAAGAGCTAGTAAAAATATCGACCTGGATGACTGCCATTAAACTCACACTTAATACTGACAAAACCTTCTATATTATATTTGGTAACAGAACAGGTGTTGCACAACTGAACATTGTGATTGACAAAACTCTTATTACTAAACAAAATGAGGGCAAGTTCCTGGGCCTACACCTTGACAGCAACTTGAAATTCAGCGCCCATGTCCAACACATAATCAAAAAAGTATCCAAAACTGTTGAGATCCTCTCTAAAATACGTTAGTACGTACCACAATCAGCCCTACTCACACTATACTATTCACTCATCTATCCCTACCTCACCTATGCTATTTGTGCCTGGGTTCAACAGCAGCAACCCACAAAACCCAACAAAAAGCCGCAATAAGAATTATCACGCAATCCAATCCTAGGCAACCCCCTTCCCCTCCACTCTTCAAAGACCTAAACTTACTCACTGTACAGAACATCCACACCCACTACTGTGCAACCTATATTTACAGAACCATAGATTCTAATATTAACCCTGAACTAAAACACTTTCTTGACAGTTGTGACAGAACCCATAGACATAATACCAGACACAAAAATCTCTATGACATTCCTTGTGTCCGGCTAAACCTCTACAAAATTCGATGCATATAAAAGGGCCTAAAATCTGGAACTTCCTACCTGAAAACTCTAGAACTGAAGACTCAATCACCACTTTCAAAACTACTGTTAAAAAACATATCTCCCTGACACACCCCATTATTAGCTAAACGAATGATAATCACCTAATTTTCTTTTTTGACTCATGAGCACATTCAAAACAATATGTCTTACTCTCGTTTCTGTAATTCCCATTAATTTACACTTACACCCACCCAAATGACTGTAAACATAAAATTTCTAATATAGCTATAGCCTATTAAATCTTAAATTAGCTCTAAGTCTACCTAAAACACGCTTCCAGACGCTACTGACAAATCCAATCCCATTACTGAATTTACCGTTTGTATTATTATTGTATAACTCTTACTACCTCAAAATTGTATATCTGAAAAAGTATGTCCAAATCTACCTCAATATTGTAATCTAAAAATGTATGTTCAAATGTACAGCCCGATAACCTAAATCATTAGTGAGTTAGAAATAGTATTAATCTGCCTGAAATGCCTAGGCATGCTAGTGGCCATCATTGTAATCGAAATGTAATGTAAATGTAATGTAAACCGAACATTGTAAGCTTTACAAGGAAATAAAATTATCATTATCATTATCATAACGACATATAAAATACTGAGAAGAATTGACAAGGTGGACAAGGACAGGATGTTTTAGAGATGTGACACAGCAGCAACTGATCACAACTGGAAATTGAAGACTCAAATGAGTCACGGGGATGTTAGGAAGCATTTCTTTATTCATAGAGTTGTCAGGAAGTGGAACAATCTAGAGTGATGTAGTGGAGGCAGGATCCATACATAGAATTAAGGACAGATTCGATAAAGCTTATGGAAAATGGAGAGTGTGTACCTAGTAGCGGCCAGCGAACAGGTATGAATCGACCCCTGCAATTACAATTAGATGAGTACACACACATACATGGATAAACCAAAGGTTGACAGCGGGAGGATGGCGCGAACCACAGCACGGCAATTGACAGTCTGAAGCTCTACCGTCTCCACTACCCAGACCTCTAACAGAAAATAATTGGACCTAATACTTACTACCTGAAGTCTACTGCAGGGTATTCCGGGGTTCAACGTCCCCGCCCATAACCAGGCGTCATAGTGGATCAGGACCTGATCAACCAGGCTGTTAATCAGGCACGGTTGATCCGGCACTAACTTTACGTATTCATCCGGGTTCCTCATGAAGGCGGCCAGGGGCCTATTGGTAATTCCCCTTATGACTGATGGGAGTGTGTTGAACAGTCTTGGACCCTGGACACTTACTGTGTCCATCAGAGGCACCAACTTTAACCCAAATGAACTCCTTCCTTCGATCCATAACCTTCAACAGTATTTCTATTATTACCCCATCAATGCCACATCGTTTATGAACTAAAATTAAGTTGTAATAAACAACTGTCAATATATAAACAGGAGAGTAGACGAGGGGAGGGGCGCGAACCACGGCTGAGAGAAGGAGCTCATTTGGGTTACAGTTGTTGCTTCTGTTCGAATATAATACACTAAGTATTAGTTCCAAATCTTTCCCATTAGAGGTCTGGGTAGTCGAGACGATAGAGGATCAGACTATCAATTTATGGGTAACAGTTTGCACCCCCAGATCTCACCCTTCTGTTTAATCATTCTGAGATGTTTGTTACAACTTTATATATATATATATATATATATATATATATATATATATATATATATATATAAATTATTGTAACCCGAACAGGTGGTATTGATCAATAACAACACTGCGCTAGCCAGGGGTTCGAACCCATGTTGTACTGGCCCGTCATTGTGAGCGAGAACCACATGACGCCTTATGGCCTGTATGTCAGAGCCGTTCATTTGCTCGGAATTACAAAAGATTTAAAACAAAATCTTTTCATTGTGGTTGTATACAAGCCATCAGATACAACTTCCCAATAATTCAAGGTAAAGCATTTGGAAATTGACTACTGTCTGGATAACCCCAGGAGGCAACTAAGATGAAAATTCACTAATAATGATGATTTATTAAGAAATAAAACAGTATCAAAGACAATACACTCGAATCACGTCATAATTGAAGTACAGACATGTATGTGCAGGGCTAATGACCAGCAAACGAAATCAGTTCCTTTACCAAATTCAACTTCA
>WNWK01031517.1:2500-22644 GCA_009830355.1 Cherax destructor
ATAAATCAGCCATTAAATATAGAAGGCATTCAGAAAATAACATATTTCACATATTTCAAAGAAAATACTGCTGTAGATTTGCCATATTAAAGCTGGCAAAATGGCACTTGCACACTCCAAGGTAAGTGTGGATCAACAAGTTAAGTGTGGATCAACAAAGTAAGTGCGGATCAACGTGGTAAGTGCGGATCAACAAGGTAAGTGTGGATCAATAAGGTAAGTGTGGATCAACAAGATAAGAGCCTGAAATGGCACTTACACACTCCACACATATGCCTTAAATGGCACTTACACACTCCACACACATGCCTTAAATGGCACTTACACAATCCACACATGCCTTAAATGTTCTCCTTATGTGATGTTCCCAACACCTTCCATCTACCTTAGATTAATGTACTTCTTAAGAAACCTATCTTACTTCGTGTCTAAATTAATAAACCGTCTCGGCAACGTCATCTCTCTGTCCCGTGACCTGTCCCGTGACCTGTCCCGTGACCTGTCCCGTGACCTGTCCCGTGACCTGTCCCGTGACCTGTCCCGTGACCTGTCCCGTGACCTGTCCCATGACTTTCAGCTGTCATACCAACAAGCTAATTTCTCCGCTGCTGCAGAATCCGTGGCTCGGTTGTTAGCGCACTCAGCTCACACATTGAAGTGTGTGGTTCGATCCCTCTACGGGCAGTAAATAGGTACCTGAGTGTTAGCCGACTGATGCGTGTCGCATCCTGGAGACAAAATTAGCGTAATTTGCCCGAAACGCTCTGCATAACCAGGAGCTTTCTATATAGTATGTCACTGAAGTCAGCTATGTCTGTATAAGTTGCATCATGTACACAAATAACCCACACATCAGAGAGAGGAGATTACGACGACGTTTCGGTCCGAATTGGACCATTTAGAAATCACACTGTGATTTTGTAAATGGTCCAAGTCGGACCGAAACGTCGTCGTAAGTTTCTCTCTCCCATGTGAGGGTTATCTGTATATTGTTCCAATCACGGTATTGTGATTGGAACAATACACAATACATCATGTACTTTTAGAAATAAAAATTATTATTATTGTTATTGATGACACACACTTACCTCGGAGCACATCTCCACTGCTGCCAGCTTCCTCTTCATGTTATTGATGACACACACTAACCTCGGAGCACATCTCCACTGCTGCCAGCTTCCTCTTCATGTTATTGATGACACACACTAACCTCGGAGCACATCTCCACTGCTGCCAGCTTACTCTTCACTGCCACATCGTGAAAGTCTTATCTCACACCCATGAAAAAAGGCCTAACCACAATAAATTACCCTCTTTACCCCATCAACAAACTTCTTTCCACAGACTGCAACCTACCAGCTACCTTCTTCCTCTAATATATATGCTGATTCTCTTAATCTTTCATACACCTATCTGCCTATCACAGCCTCTCCCAGCTACGTATATAAATTCACTACATCCATACAACATTCCAATTTAACTCTCTGTCTGTCTGTCACAAGATGAGATAAAAACCATGATACCAGTCACGAGATGAGATAAAACCATGATACCAGTCACAAGATGAGATAAAAACCATGATACCAGTCACGAGATGAGTTAAAAACCATGATACCACAAACAAGATAAGATAAAAACCATGATACCAGTCACAAGATGAGATAAAAACCATGATACCAGTCACAAGATGAGATAAAATCCATGATACAAGTCAATGAGAATAAAAACATGATCCAGTCACAGAGAGTAAAACCATATACCAGCACAAGATGAGTTAAAACTGATACAGTCAATTGAGTAAAACATGATCCATCACAAGATGATAAAAACCATGATACCAGTCACAAGATGAGATAAAACCATGAACCAGTAACGAGAAGAGTTAAAAATCATGATACCACAAGATAAGATAAAACCATGATACCAGTCACAAGATGATAAAAACCATGATACAGTCACAAGATTAGTAAACCATGATACAGTCACAAGATGAGATAAAACCATGATACCAGTCAAAGATGAGATAAAACCATGATACCAGTCACAAGATGAGATAAAAACCATGATACCAGTCACAAGATGAGATAAAAACCATGACACCAGTCACGAGATGAGTTAAAAACCACTATACCATACACAAGATTAGATAAAAACCATGATACCAGTCACAAGATGATATGAAAACCATGATTCCAGTCACGAGATGAGTTAAAATCATGATATTACGAGATGATTAAAACCATGATACAAGTCACAAGATGAGATGGAAACCATGATACCAGTCACATGATGAGATAAAAACCATGATACCAGTCACGAGATAAGTTAAAAACCATGATACCAGTCACAGATGAGATAAAACCATGATCCAGTCAAGATGAGATAAAACTATGATACCAGTCACAAGATAAGATAAAACCATGATACCAGTCAAAGAGAGATAAAACCATGATACAAGTCACAAGATGAGATAAACCATGATACCACGTTGAGATAACATGATACAGTCAAGATGGATAAAACAATACCAGCCACAGATGAGTTAAAAGATCAGTCAGATGGTTAAAAACCATGATACCAGTAACAGATGAGTTAAAACCATGATACCAATACAAGATGAGATAAAACCATGATACAGTTACAAGATGAATAAAACCATGATACCAGTCACAAGATGAGTTAAAACCATGATACCAAACAGTGAGTTAAATCATGATCCAGTCAAAATAAGATAAAACCATGATACAGCAGATGAGTTAAATATGATACAATCACAGATGAGTTAAAATCATGATACCAGTCACGAGATGAGATAAAACCATGATACCAGTCACAGATGAGATAAAAACCAGATACCAGTCACAGATGAGTTAAACCATGTACCAGTCACGAATAGTTAAAACATGATACCAGTCACGAGATGAGTTAAAACCTGATACAGTCACAGATGAATAAAACCATGATACCAGTCACAAATGAGATAAACATGATACCAGTCACAGATGAGTTAAAACCATGACAGTACAAGATGAGATAAAACCTGATACCAGCACAGATGGATAAACCATGATACCAGTCAAAAATGGATAAACAGACACCAGTCACAGATGAGTTAAAACCATGATACCACACAAGTTAGATAAACCATGATACCAGTCAAAGATGAGATAAAACCAATACCAGTATGATGAGTTAAAACATGATACCAGTCAGATGAGTTAAAACCATGATACAGTCACGAGAGAGTTAAAACCATGATACAAGTCACAAGATGAGTAAAACCATGATACGTCACAAGATGAGATAAAAACCATGATACCAGTCACAGATGAAAAAAACATGATACCAGTCACAAGATGAGTAAAACAATGATACCAGTCACAAGATGAGAAAAAACAATGATCCAGTCACAAGATGAGATAAAAACCATGATACAAGTCACGTTGAGATAAAAAATGATAAGTCACAGATGAGATAAAACCATGATACCATAACAAGATGAGTAAAACCATGATACCAGTCAAAGATGAGATAAAACTTGATACAGTCACAAGATGAATAAAATGATAAAAAATGAGATAAAACCATGATACAGTCACAAGATGAGATAAAACCATGATACCACACAAGTTGAGATAAAACATGATACCAGTCAAAGATGAGAAAAACAAATACCAGCACAGATGAGTTAAACAGATATAGTCAGATGAGATAAACCATGATACCAGTCAGATGAGTTAAACCATGATACCAGCACAAGATGAGAAATAAATTGTCAAAGATGAATAAAACATGATACCAGTCACAAATGAGATAAACCATGATACCAGTCACAAATAGATAAAACCATTACCAGTCCAGATGAGTAAAAACATGACACCAGTCAAGATGAGTTAAAAACCTGATACACACAAGATAGATAAAACCATGATCAGTCACAGATGATAAAAACCATGATACCAGTCACAGATGAGATAAAATCCATGATACAGTACAGATGAGTAAAACCATGATACCAGTCACGAATGAGATAAAACCATGATACCAGTCACAAGATGAGTTAAAACTATGATACAGTCACGAATGAGTTAAAACATGATCCAGTCACAAGATGAATAAAACCATGATACCAGTCACAGATGAGTAAAAACATGACACCAGTACGAGATGAGTTAAAAACATGATACACACAAGATAGATAAAAACCATGATACCATCACAAGATGAGATAAAAACCATGAACCAGTCACAAGAGATAAAACCATGATACAAGTCACAAGATGAGATAAAAACCATGATACAGTCACAAGATGGATAAAACCATGATACCAGTCACAAGATGAGATAAAAACCATGATACCAGTCACAAGATGAGATAAAAACCATACCAGCCGAGATGAGTTAAACCACATACCATCACAAGATAGATAAAACCATGATACCAGTCACAAGATGAATGAAAACCATGATACCAGTCACAAGATGAGTAAAAACATGATACCAGTCACGAGATGAGTTAAAACCATGATACACACAAGATGAGATAAACCATGATACCAGTCACAGATGAGTAAAACCATGATACCAGTCACGAGATGATTAAAAACATGATACCAGTCACAGATGAGTAAAACCATGATCCAGTCAAAATGAGATAAAACATGATACAGTCACAGATAGATAAAAACCATGATACCAGTCAAGATGAGTAAAACCATGATACAAGTCACAAGATGATAAAACCATGATACCAGTCACAAGTTGAGATAAAACATGATACCAGTCAAAAGAGATAAAACCAATACCAGCCAATGATGAGTTAAACCACGATACAAGTCACAGATGAGTTAAAACCATGATACAGTAACAGATGAGTTAAAACCATGATACCAGTCAAAAGATGAGCTTAAAAACTATATACTTGTCACAAGATGAGATAAAACCATGATACCAGTTACAAGATGATAAAACCATGATACCAGTCACAAGATGAGTTAAAAACCATGATACAATAACAGATGAGTTAAAATCATGATCCAGTCACAGATAAGATAAAACCATGATATCAGTCCAAATGAGTTAAAAACATGATACCAATCACAGATGAGTTAAAACATGATACCAGTCACAGATGAGATAAAACCATGATACCAGTCACAGATGAGATAAAAACCATGATACCAGTCACAGATGAGTTAAAAACCATGATACCAGTCACAAATAGTTAAAAACCATGATACCAGTCAAGATGAGTTAAAAACCTGATACAGTCAAAGATGAAATAAAACCAGATACAGTCACAAGATGAGATAAAAACATGATACCAGTCACAGATGAGTTAAAACCATGGAACCAGTCACAGATGAGTAAAAACCTTGATACCAGACACATGATGGATAAAAACCATGATACCGTCAAAAAATGGATAAAACCATGAACCAGTCACAGATGAGTTAAAACCATGATACCATACAAGATAGATAAAAACCATGATACCAGTCACAAGATGAGATAAAACCATATACCAGTCAAGATGAGTTAAAATCATGATACCAGTCACAAATGAGTAAAACCATGATACAGTCACGAGAGAGTTAAAAACCATGATACAAGTCACAAGATGAGATAAAAACCATGATACCAGTCACAAGATGAGATAAAAACCATGATACCAGTCACACGATGAGAAGAAAACTATGATACCAGTCACAAGATGAGATAAAAGCAATGATACCAGTCACAAGATGAGATAAAAACCATGATACCAGTCACAAGATGAGATAAAAACCATGATACCAGTCACAAGATGAGATAAAAACCATGATACCAGTCACAAGATGAGTTAAAAACCATGATACCAGTAACAAGATGAGATAAAAACCATGATACCAGTCACAAGATGAGATAAAAACTATGATACTAGTCACAAGATGAGATAAAAACCATGATACCATTCACAAGATGAGATAGAAACCATGATACAAGTCACAAGATGAGATAAAAACCATGATACCAGCCACAAGTTGAGATAAATACATGATACCAGTCAAAAGATGAGATAAAAACTACAATACCAGCCACATGATGAGTTAAATCACGATATAAGTCACATGATGAGATAAAAACCATGATACCAGTCACGAGATGAGTTAAAACCATGATACCAGTCACAAGATGAGCTTAAAAACTATGATACTTGTCACAAGATGAGATAAAAACCATGATACCAGTCACAAAATGATATAAAAACCATGATACCAGTCACAAGATGAGTTAAAAACCATTATACTAGTCACGAGATGAGTTAAAAATCATGATGACAGTCACAAGATGAGATAAAAACCATGATATCAGTCACAAGATGAGATAAAAACCATGATACTAGTCACGAGATGAGTTAAAAACCATGATACCAGTCACGAGATGAGATAAAACCATGATACCAGTAACAAGATGAGATAAAAACCATGATACCAGTCACGAGATGAGATAAAAACCATGATACCAGTCACAAGATGAGTTAAAACATGATACCAGTCACGAGATGAGTTAAAAACCATGATACCAGTCACAAGATGAGATAGAAACCATGATACCAGTCACGAGATGAGATAAAAATCATGATACCAGTCACGAGATGAGTTAAAAACCATGATACTAGTCACAAGATGAGATAAAAACCATGATACCAGTCACAAGATGAGATAAAACCATGATACCAGTCACAAGATGAGATAAAAACCATGATACCAGTCACAAGATGAGATAAAAACCATGATACAAGTCACAAGATGAGATAAAAACAATGATACCAGTAACAAGATGAGATAAAATCCATGATACCAGTCACAAGATGAGATAAAAACTACAATACCAGCCCCATGATGAGTTAAATCCACGATACAAGTCACAAGATGAGATAAAAACCATGATACCAGTCACAAGATGAGATAAAAACCATGATATCAGTCACAAGATGAGATAAAAACCATGACACCAGTCACGAGATGAGTTAAAAACCATCATGCCACACACAAGATAAGATAAAATCCATGATACCAGTCACGAGATGAGCTAAAACCCATGATACCAGTCACGAGATGATTTAAAAACAGTGATACCAGTCACGAGATGAGTTAAAAGTCATGATACCAGTCACAAAATGAGATAGAAACCATGATACAAGTCACGAGATGAGATAAAAACCATGATACCAGTCATGAGATGAGTTAAAACCCATGATACCAGTCACGAGATGATTTAAAAACAATGATACCAGTCACGAGATGAGTTAAAAGTCATGATACCAGTCACAAAATGAGATAGAAACCATGATACAAGTCACGAGATGAGATAAAAACCATGATACCAGTCACGAGATGAGTTAAAACCCATGATACCAGTCACGAGATGATTTAAAAACAATGATACTAGTCACAAAATGAGATAGAAACCATGATACAAGTCACGAGATGAGATAAAAACCATGATACCAGTCATGAGATGAGTTAAAAACCACGATACCAGTCACGAGATGAGTTAAAAACCATGATACCAGTAACAAGATGAGATAAAAACCATGATACCAGTCACGAGATGAGATAAAAACCATGATACCAGTCACAAGATGAGATAAAAACCATGACGCCAGTCAAGAGATGAGTTAAATCCTTGATACTAGTCACAAGATGAGATAAAAACCATGATACCAGTCACGAGATGAGATAAAAACCATGATACCAGTCACAAAAGGAGATAAAAACCATGATACCAGTCACGAGATGAGTTAAAAACCATGATACTAGTCACAAGATGAGATAGAAACCATGATACCTGTCACAAGATGAGATAAAAACCATGATGTCAGTCACAAGATGAGATAAAAACCATGACACCAGTCACAAGATGAGATAAAAACCATGATGTCAGTCACAAGATGAGATAAAAACCATGATACCAGTCACAAGATGAGATAAAAGCAATGATACCAGTCACAAGATGAGATAAAAGCAATGATACCAGTCACAAGATGAGATAAAATCATAAGATTATGGTCGTAAGTCTAATATCACTAGACCATAGTCGTAAGTGGGTCTGCCTAAGTCTAATGTCGTAACATCTCAAGTCCGGTAAGTCTATTGTTTCACTCAAGTCCTAGGTCGTAAGTTTCGCATCGTAAGTCCAGTGTAGTAAGGTGAGGAGCTCTGTAGTTATCTTACTGTCACCCATCATGGGCTAGTTGAGCGCAACTAGATTGCAACTAGAGTGCAACTAGAGTACAACCCAAGTGTTGCATATGTGTCTAATTTATCAACTTGTCGGTTCTCTGAACCATTCATTTACACAACTAGAGTATAAGTAGAGTGCAACTAGAGTACAACTAGAGTATAACTAGAGTGCAACTTGAGTACAACTAGAGTGCAACTAGAGTACAACTACTCAAATAAAATTACTGAGTACATCAGTATAACCGGTCATGGAGATGTAGATGAGTACAACCAGGCGAGTAACAGGAAAGTACAGCCAGCCGTTTACCAGGCGAGTACAAGAAGAGTACAGCCAGGTGTTTACCAGGCGAGTACCGTCAGGCGAGTTCAACCAGGCGAGTACAACCAGGCGAGTACAGCCAAGCGTGTACAAAGAGTTCAGTGCTCAAGCATGTTTACATCGCACCTGTTCCCAGCATCCCGTCGTCATGGTAACGTGTTGATCATCTCACCTGACCTTCCCAAAGCTTCCCTGGCAGACATCACATGACAGCAAATAATAAGATTACCTTAGAGAATGCAAGGTAATGTGTAACAGCAGCTTTACCACAACATAAATGATGTTCTGTTAGACAGCCTTGTGTGAACATGTTTGATTGGAGTAGAGTCAAGTAGTTGTTAGGATTTGACGTGCTGTTGGAGTGTAAGCAATGTAACATATATGAAGTGATTCAGGGAAAACCTGTTGACAAAAATTGAGTCCGGGAGGTGGTAATGTGCAGTGGGAAAAGACAGTAATTGAGCGAATGACGGTGAAAGTGTTTCTTCTTTTTTTCGGGAAGAGCTCAGCAGCTGTGAAACAACACCTGGTGGAAAAGGCAATGTGGTTTGAAGCATAGAAAGAGGAAGGTAACTCTAATTCCTTGGATCAAGAGTCCTTCAGCAGCATTAAGGCATCCCTTGAGATAAATGTTTACCAGATTTTTAAGTCATTATCATATACACGTTAGGGGTAATACAGAGCTTGAGAAATAGGAGGTAACCAAGTTTGATCAGAGGAAGGGGATGAATTTTAACGATGTTTCGGTCAATCCTGGACAGTTTATTCAGCTGGAACTTGATGAAGAATTAGACACTTGTGAAACATCTGGGTATCTTTATTTGTAGACGTTTCGCCCTCCGGACACTAGAACTTGATAATAGTCAGGGATGAATCAAGATGTGGCTCAACCTTATCTTCGTTACATTTTATCTTTCGATGAGATGCACTAACAGTCTAACTGATCAACTGAGAGCCAAACAAATACAGTTCTTCAACAATTTAGTCGCTAGAGAGGAAAATGCCTTTTCTGAGCCATTGTCCTTCAACTGCAGAGGTTTAATGACTGGTAACGAGTGAGTGGGCTAAATGGCCTCTAGTGACACAGCTGCCAGGGATAGTGTGGAGGTGATGGGAGAGAGAGGGTTAAGGAGGAGGGAATGAATGAAGTGAAGGAAGGGGAAGGAAGAGAGGAGGGATGCAAGAGGAAGCCAGACGGAAGAATGAAGATTTTGATTATATTTGGCCGCCAAAGTGGCTAGTTTATTGAGCACCTCCACCCTATGGAGGGTAGCGCAAGAGCATATCGATACGCAAGAGGACTAAGAACTAGGCCCCTAAAGGGTTTACAGTAGTACATCTGGATTTATATCAACAGTAACACAGCAATATATTAACACTCTCATAACAAAAGTTTCTTCCCTCAAGTAACAAAAAGATAAAAGTAAATATTACTTTTAACACACACATAGTGCTTAAAACTGCATTTACAAACTCTAGCCCCACTACAGGTCATCAGTATTGTGTTTATACACTCACCCTATCAACTGGATGTGGTCTCACAAAATGTGTATTTGACACCGTCTGTAAGAGGATTGTTTGTAGAATCTTGCTAATGTTGCGACAAAATGTGCGAGGAACACGTCACTGAGAGGTTAGAAGCCAGAAATGTGCGTTACTGAGAGGTAGGAACTCGCGTCAGTAAGACAGGAACACACAAACACATCAGTAAGACCGAGGTACACAGACATGTCAGTAAGAGGTAGGAACCCACAAACATGTCGGTAACAGGAATTCACGAACACGTCTTAGAGGCAGGAACTCACAAACATGTAATTAAGAGGCAGGAACCCACAAACATGTCAGTAAGAGGTAGCAACCCACAAACATGTCAGTAAGAGGTAGCAACCCACAAACATGTCAGTAAGAGGTAGCAACCCACAAACATCTCAAACAGGAACACATACACACACACACGGAGGAGGGTGCAGGAGCCATGATTCGACTCCCGGCAGCCACAACTAGGTGAGTACATTCGTTTTCATGTCAGTGTGGATTCCTCTCTCTCTCTCTCATGTCTTGAAACAGAAGAAATTTCAGAGGCAGCTAGGAACTACGTCAATTGATTAAAGATGAAAAGGCGGAGCCAGGAGCCAGAGTCTGACTTCCCTCAAGCATGGGTAAGCTAGTACATGAAGGCAAGTACTTACACAACCGTCTATAGCTTCCTTATTTTCTTCGTATCCTCTTCCACACTTCCTTTCCTCTCACTCTTCCTTCCTCCTTCTTCCTCTTTTACTCCTTCTCTCACTTCCTTACTTCCTCTCCTCCATTCCTCCTCTCATTTCTTCCTCCTCCCTGCTTCTCCCGGCTAATAAGTTTTAATTTCTTTTAAATCTTATGAGATTAAGATACGTAGATGTTTACGCAACCTTCCAGGTCCTTATAACGAAGACGGGAAGTAGAGGAGGAGACGAGAAGAGTGGAGGGCAGAAAAGTTAAAGGAGGGGAATGGAGGTAGAAAGTAAATGGAAGGAGAAAGGGAGATGGAGAGATTGGGGAGTGGAACAGAGGAAGAATGATTGGAATGGAAGGGAAAGATGGGGGTGTCAAGAGAATGAAGGGGAATGAAAACATAAATATGGGAGAGAAGAGAAAACTCTGAGAGGAGAGATTTTATAAGATGGCAGAGAATTAACGTTGGGAGTTGGGAGTGGTCATGCCTGTGATTGTAATTGCGATAGTTGCAATTGCTATGGATAAAAATGTTGTGGCTGAAGCTGTTGTGATTGCTGAGATTGTAATTGTTGTGATTGTAATTGCTGAGATTGTAATTGCTGTGATTGTGATTGCTGCGATTGTAATTGTTGTGATTGTAATTGCTGTGATTGTGATTACTGTGATTGTGATTGCTGTGATTGTGATTGCTGCGATTGTGATTGCTGTGATTGTGATTGCTGCGATTGTAATTGTGATAGCCGTGATTGTAATTGCTGTGATTGTAATTGTTTTAATCCTACATAAGTCTGCTGTTACTCTTCGGATGTGTTATTCATAATTATACAATATTGTATTCTCACACCATGATGTATCACGATGTATTGATACATGATTATTACAACCTCAGGTTCAATGGCCTGTTAACCTGAGTGTAAAGGGAGCTTGGAGCAAAGAAACACAGTAGAAGATGAATTGAAATTGTATTTCCTTCAAAAATTAGCTAGATTAATTCCAAACTTTTATCTTTTCCTTCACCAAGTAATTGTGATTATATAAGACTTTTGTCTTTTCCTTCACCAAGTATAACAAAGTGCTATTTACACCTATGTACACTATATACAAAGGAGTAGTGTTTAGTGCACGCCACAGTTGTCTAGGCTAAGCAGCAGCCAAAAGACAGACAACTTTCCACAACCAGCTCTATGCAGGAATTCCAATGACAAACTGCGAGTGGTAACCACGTCACCTTTGTCATTGTTAAACTCGCATTTAATTGGCTGAACCTGAGTCGTTGATTTGATGATGGGGCCTCATCACCAAACCCTTAACGATGGTTCGCTGGTTGGAGGGGAGCCTATGTGGGTGTGTTTAACATGCTCCGAATAAAGGTTACATACTCTTTGCATGCAACAATGATGTATTACGATGCTATATTTTGTGATAAGAAATGTTGTATAATGTATTGTAAGGTTGATTAATGGTCTATCCAATAATTTTTTTGTCTGGCAGAAAAGTTTTTTTTTTATATTTTATTAAGAAACAGGTATATATACATATTACATACATGGAAACGTTCTAAACATATGAACGCTTATAATTACCAACATAATTTACATATTCTAATCGACATAGAAACTCACCACATTATACTTGTTACGAATACATGATCATCATATTGCTCATAACATCAAGGCGCCTCTATGAACAAAAAAAAAAAAACCACTAGTCAAAACTTACAAAAGCAATATGCCCCCTCCTTAACCTTCCTAACATAAAACTCCTCTGAAATCTTTGAGTAAACCAACTATATGTATACATAGACACCCTACACCCCTAAATCTACACTAAATTGTACTATCTACACTAAATTGTACAATCAGAACTGTATATTACATGGTACCATTATTTCTATGCATCCTCTTGAATTCTGTCAAGTATGTAAATTATAAATATCACAATAATAACTAACGACTACGTTAACACAGATAATCCTAAACCAGGCAAATGTTCTCCACAAGATGAAACAATTAAACTTGGACTGTCTCTCACTGACATCGAGTGCACTGCGCACACACCCTAACCGTATATAAAAACATTAATATACTTAAATACACATATTTCTTTCCTTTGCTGTTATTCTAATAATATTCCTTAATTCTAATCCTGACATTACACATTAAGAGACAGGTATATGTACATATTACATACATAAGAGCGTCTCCAAACATATGAACGCTTATAATTATCAACATAAATTACATATGCCAAACAACATAGCACCTCACTACATTACACTAGACACTAGAGCATAATCATAATGTTCCCATTACCTCAAGGTGTCTCTATGAACAATACCACTACTTTTTTTATCTTATTTCCCAGACTAGAGCACTGAACCAGAAAATTCCCCCGCCCATCTCTGATCTATTGCCGAACCTAGAATACCCAGCTACTACTCCCCTCCTCCCAATCCCTTTAAAACACAAACCCCCACCCCCTCTCCCCTCCCTACCTACATTACTATCCTCCTACCCACCCTCTACCCATTTCACCTCCCGTGACTTCTACCATAATCAACACCAGTCCTTTCACCTTGGCACCTCAACATGCTATTCACTGTCATCTCTTGATAACCACTGAAAAGCCCTGTTCCATACCCCACTATACAAACTCCGATTCCTACATTTTGTCCTATAAAACCCCGCTCCTAAAGCCCTTATTCGAACCATCCCCTCTACGTCCCTCATACCCCAAGATATATGTATAAAATCCAACACCAAATAAGACACCCCTCTACGTATGCTTTCCGAGAACTTCCCAAATCTAAACTCAAAGCCCTCAAAACGGATACCCCTCCCCACCTACCATCCTCAAAACCCCCCAAACCATTTCCTCACTGCCTCCAAACCCTCACAAAAATAGATGGCGTGATAAGCTGATCTACCTCCCACACCTACGACAATGCCCATCCCCACTCAACCCCATTACATAAAGCTGGGCCCTGGACGCCAAAATACCCTGAAGAAACCTATACCCTGTTTCCTCACCCTTGGGTGCACCTTCAACTTCTTTAACCACCCCCAAATTCCTTTCCAATCATACAAAGGATAAACCTCACTCCCTTGCATCTCCATTCTCTCCATCCCCAACCTATCCAAACGGCTTACTCTACACCTTCCCGGCTCCTTCATAACCAATAACCCTCGTAAAATAGCCTCACAAAGCAATATATCCTTTCCTCCCCACCACCTTCGCACCTCCTTCATCACCAATCCCACGTTTCGTCCCCCCTCCTCCCCTCATCAAAAACTCATGCCTCACAAAACACTCCTTAACCTACACCTCAAGGGCACCAACCCTAACCCCCCACCTCACCCTCGTTTCCACATCCCTACACATCCAATGTCTCCCATTCCCCCATACAAACTTCAACACGTACTTCAACAACCGCTGCACATCCACCTCTAAGAGAGGATATACCACCGCCCTAAACCACAATTTACTATACACTAAAACGTTAATAACTACCACCCTTTGCAACAAAGTTACTCTCTCATTCCCCATCCCTTCATCCTATCAATAGCAGCATCCACTACCAATCTTGAATTTACCTCTCTAGCCACCAAAGGATCAGCACTGAACACTATCCCACATATTTTTATAGTTTTCACACAACTCCATCCCTCCCGTTTCTCCAACGTTCCCCCGACTAACTGCCTACCTCCAATAAATTAGATTTTTCCTTATTCACCTCATTCCGCTGCCTTCCCAAACTTTTCAACCAACTCATTGATCATACTCAACTGCTTCTCAGACCTGACCAACACTGTAGTTATCTACATAACCAACAATACCCCCTCTGCATCCTCCTCCATGTCACCCTCCCGTAAAACCTCCTCCTCCACCAACCTATAAAACGGATCCTGTAATAAGGCAAAAGGATCCGACAGCGGACATCCCTGCCGCAGACCCTTCTTCATCTCCACCTTTCTTCCCACATTCCCATTAATTTGCACCCTAACTAAAGCCTCATACAAAGTTCGAACCCATCCTATAACACCTCCCCAAACCCTTGCCTACCCAAAATATCCAATAACATTTCTCTGTCCACCCTATCATATGCCCTCTGCCAATCCACCCCCAATACTCCTCCCATCTGACTATTCTCAATAAACTGCTTTATACGTCTATGCCCCGTTCTGATACTCCGTCCCGGCACCCCGTATTGTCCCTCATGCAACATTCCCCCTAACCCTCTTTTGATCCTGTTTGCTAAAACCTTTGCAAATATTTTATAATCTGCAGTCAATAATGCTATTCCCCTATAATCACCTAACCCCTCCTGATACCCCCCTTTCGCCACTAGTACTACAATCCCCGTTCTCATCGACTCACCCATATTCCCCTCCTCTTTCAGTTCATTTACCATTTTAACGATTACCCCCTTCAAAACCTGCCAATGCTTAACATACAATTCCCCCGGCAACCCGTCTATGCCAGGCGACTTTCCCAATCTCAAACCCCTCACCGCCTCCCATACCTCCTCCTCCAAAATTTCCCCCTCACATTCCTTCCTCTCTTCCTCACCTAATAATTTCCCAATTCCCCTCAATATCCTACCTTTAGCCTCCTCATCTGTCTCCCCCTTTTCATATTTGTTACAATGACAAACTGCGAGTGGTAACCACGTCACCTTTGTCATTGTTAAACTCGCATTTAATTGGCTGAACCGAGTCGTTGATTTGATGATGGGGCCCTCATCACCAAACCCTTAACGATGGTTCGCTGGTTGGAGGGGAGCCTATGTGGGTGTGTTTAACATGCTCCGAATAAAGGTTACATACTCTTTGCATGCAACAATGATGTATTACGATGCTATATTTTGTGATAAGAAATGTTGTATAATGTATTGTAAGGTTGATTAATGGTCTATCCAATAATTTTTTTGTCTGGCAGATAAGTGGATATCTATCCAGTAGATGGGGAGGTGGACCAGTTAGAAGAGAGTAATAGAAGGGTAATAGCCAGAGAGCAGAACCCATTACCGAATGTATTTCGTGAATAATATTACTGTATTATTTTTATTACTACTAGCAGGAGAAGCAGCAGCAGCAACAGCAGAAGCAGCAGCAGCAGTAGCAACAATAGCAGCAGCAGCAGCAGCAGCAGCAGCGCAGCAGCAGCAGCAGCAGCAGCAGCAGCAGTAGTAGAAGTAGTAGTAGCAGCAGCAGTGGAAGTAGTAGTAGCAGCAGCAGTAGAAGTGGTAGCAACAGCAGTAGTAGCAGTAGTAGTAGCAGTAGCAGCAGCAGTAGTAGCAGTAGTAGTAGCAGTAGTAGTAGTAGTTAGTTTAATATCTTTATTATGCACCCCATACCCATCCTGTGGGCGGTAGTCAAAAGATTACAGAGGTACATAATTGGTCCATTGACTGGACTCCAAAGTTTTGATAGCTGAACAAGTTACAGCGGTAATGAACTAGATCTGGTCACAATTATGACAAGTTACAAAGGTAATGAGCTCCAGGTAGAGCTGGTCACACTCATGACAAGTTACAAAGGTAATGAACTAGAGCTGGTCACAATCATGACAAGTTACAAAGGTAATGAGCTCCAGGTAGAGCTGGTTACAATCATGACAAGTTACAAAGGTAATGAATCATAATCACATCATATATAGTTACAATCATGAACAAATTACACATACACACACATATATACATACACACACACACACACGCACATACAACAGGCCCAGTTTTCAATCGACATGTGCATAGGACAAAATGGTAATCAATACACATACATACACACATGTGGCAATGCTTTACTTACAGGGAGCAAAGTCAGGGTATTTTTCCAGAATGGTCTGTAATATACCACTGTGGATAATTCAGAGTAGTCTCTGAATTCATTAATTTTATCGCACTCCAGTACATAATGACGCAGGGTGTGACAATAATCCAACTGGCAAAGTTTACATCTTGTTTGGTCTACATCTGGTGGTGGTGATTTAACCTGCCAAAGATACTTGTAACCCAGCCGGAGGCGGGCGGTAGTGACATCCAAGAGTCTGCTTATTTTGTTGGATGCACCATAGACATGTGGCTCCTCCTGAATGATAGAATGATGATAGATGGACTGACTGGTGTCAATCTCCCTGAGTCTTAAGTCAATAAAATTCAGTTGAAGTTCTTTTCGTATTATTGTTCTCAAACTGCTAACTGACAAGCCAAGATTGTAATCTATCCCCTCTTTGAAAGCATAAAACTTAGCCAATTTATCAGTTCTATCATGCATCTGAAGACCAATGTGAGATGGAATCCACAGCATGTGCACTCTGACTCTACTATCCACAATCCTACCATACCTGTGTCTGGCTTCTGACACGAGCATGCTACAAGTTATACTTGATGAGTTGAGAGCATTTATGGATGACAGAGAATCAGTTACAATTAGAGTCAACCTTAGATACATGGACGCATTTGAGTGCAAGGAGTATGGCAAACAGTTCTGTCTGAAGGGTAGAGGCCCAGTTATTGATGCGTGCTCCAATTTCTTTAAGAGAGCCATCACTCTGTATGACAACGGCAGCACTACCAGCTGCACCAGTGGATTGGTGAACAGAACCATCAACGTAAATAATTTGTGAGAGAGTGTGCTGCAGTAGTAGTAGCAGTAGTAATAGTAGAAGCAGTATTCTTAAGATAATCCACAAGTAACTCGCACATTGGATAGTAAATCTTAGACGTTTTGGTCTGTCCTGCATAATTATTAACTTAATAATTGCCAAAGACTGGTCGAAACGTCAACTGAAGTTTCTCTTCCAAAGTTCAAGTTCTGGTGGAACTGTACCAAACACAATAGTGTGACTTTTGTTAATCACGTGACCAGAGTAAAACACCCTTCCAACACCAACTTTTGCTTTCATCAGTACTATTATTTTTATCCCTCCTAATATAACCGTAGATACAAAAAATAAAATCGTTCCAGTAGTGAAAATTTAAAAAAAAAAAATATCAAGCGTTTATGCATCTATTAATAATGACAGATTTTTTTTCGAGTTTGAGTCATTTTTTTTTTTTTTCCAATTAGCGAGGATTAACGAGAATGCTTTGAGGTGAGCGTGATATACCTGGCCTCGTGATATACCTGGCCTCAGTGGAGTGTTTGAGAGCCGCTGCTATGAATAGCGAGATCGTTCGCGTCTCTTTGTAACATTGTCAACAGCGGCAAAAAATTGGGGAGTTGAATCCTCTTTTTTTTAGGTATCAGCGACATGTAGGTGTGTGTGTGTGTGGTGTGTTAGTTAGTTACCATTTTGTCCTAGGCACATGTCGATTAGACACTAGGCCTGTTGTATGTGTGTGTGTGTGTGTGTATGTGTGTGTGTGTGTGTGTGTAACGAAACACTTCGAAATGTTTCGGCCCCGCCGGAATTGAACCCGGGCCCTCCGTGCGTGAAGCAAGAGCGCTAGCCACCATGCCATCGGGGCGTGTTGTGTGTGTGTGTGTGGTGTGTGTGTGTGTGTGTGTGTGTGTGTGTGTGTGTGTGTGTGTGTGTGTGTGTGTGTGTGTGTGTGTGCTCACCTAGTTGTGCTCACCTTGTTGTGGTTGCAGGGGGTCGAGTCATAGCTCCTGGCCCCGCCTCTTCACTGACCGCTACTGGGTCACTCTCCCTGCGCCATGAGCTTTATCATACCTCTTCTTAAAGCTATGTATGGAGCCTACCTCCACTACATCACTTCCTAAACTATTCCACTTCCCGACCACTCTGTGACTGAAGAAATACTTCCTAACATCTCTGTGATTCATCTGAGTCTTCAACTTCCAATTGTGTTCCCTTGTTGCTGTGTCCCATCTCTGGAACATTCTGTCTCTGTCCACTTTGTCAATTCCTCTCAGTATCTTATATGTTGTTATCATGTCCCCCTATCTCTCTGTCCCCCAGTGTCGTCAGGTCGATTTCCTTAACCTCTCTCGTAGGACATACCCCTTAGCTCCGGGACTAGTCTTGTTGCAAACCTTTGCACTTTCTCGAGCTTCTTCACGTGCTTGGCTAGATGTGGGTTCCAAACTGGTGCTGCATACTCCAGTATGGGCCTAACGTACACAGTGTACAGGGTTCTGAACGATTCTTAATTAAGATGTCGGAATGCTGTTCTTAGGTTTGCTAGGCGCCCGTATGCTGCAGCAGTTATTTGGTTGATGTGCGCCTCAGGAGATGTGCCCGGTGTTATACTCACCCCAAGATCTTTTTCCTTGATTGAGGTTTGCAGTCTCTGGCCCCCTAGGCTGTACTCCGTCTGCGGTCTTCTTTGCCCTTCCCCAATCTTCATGACTTTGCACTTGGTGGGGTTGAACTCCAGGAGCCAATTGTTGGACCAGGCTTGCAGCCTGTCCAGATCCCTTTGTATTTCTGCCTGGTCCTCGTCCGGCATCAACTTCACATCATCTGCAAACAGGGACACTTCGGAGTCTATTCCTTCCGTCATGTCGTTCACAAATGTCAAAGACCTGGGAGTGATCATGTCAGAGGATCTCACCTTCAAGGTCCATAACAAAGTAGCAATTGCATCTGCTCGAAAAATGACAGGATGGATAATGAGAACCTTCAAAACCAGGGATGCCAAGCCCATGTTGACACTTTACAGATCGCTTGTTCTATCTAGGCTGGAATATTGCTGCACACTAACTGCACCTTTCAAGGCGGGTGAAATTGCTGACCTTCAAAATGTGCAGAGAACCTTCACCGCACGCATAAGTGCGATAAACCACCTCAACTACTGGGAACGCTTGAAGTTCCTAAACCTGTACTCTCTAGAACGCAGGCGGGAGAGATACATTATTATATACACATGGAAGATTCTCTCCCTACGAAAGCAAAAGACTCGGCAGGCGATGTAACATCCCCCCAATGAAGAGCAGGGGTGCCACTAGCACGTTGAGGGACAACACAATAAGTGTCAGGGCCCCAAGATTGTTCAACTGCCTCCCAGCATACATCAGGGGGATTACCAACAAACCCCTGGCTGTCTTCAAGCAGGCACTGGACAGGCACCTAAAGTCGGTACCTGACCAGCCGGGCTGTGGTTCGTACATTGGACTGCGTGCGGCCAGCAGTAACAGCCTGGTTGATCAGGCTCTGGTCCAACAGGAGGCCTGGTCACGGACCGGGCCGCGGGGGCGTTGACCCCTGGAATTCTCTCCAGGTAGACTCCAGGTAGACAAATACCAGAAACAGCACTGGTCCCTGGACTGACCCCTGTGAAACCCCGCTCGTCACCGGCGCCCACTCTGACACCTCCCCGTACCATGACTCTTGCTGTCTTCCTGACAGGTATTCCTGATCCATTGTAGTGCCTTCCTGTTACCCCTGCCTGGTCCTCCAACTTTGCACTA